>CAWUEP010000050.1:0-16800 GCA_963921215.1 Scoparia ambigualis
TTTTTTTATGTACCTATTTACTTTGGTTGTGACTACATTGTAATTAAAAGGCTACATTAGTAGGGAACATTGTCCTGTCTTTGTGCTATTGTTGGACATAGAATCTAATTCCTCGTTATTTGTTTTTTGTTGACAACGCGATGGCGGAGGCAGTCTTTGCAACGCAGCTGCGTTGGTTCGTGCATACGCAGGATCTGCTGTCTCGGAGGGGCTGCGATGATGTCATCCTCGAGCGAGCCAGGCAGTTAAGGCAGCGAGTGTCTTCGGTTGAGACCGCCATGGTGGTTTTGTCGGAGACTGCTCCAACATCCCAAAAAGAGGTATGGTCGGCATACGAGGATGATTTCGACCAAATCATGGAGATTAATGATAATGTCGTCCAGGCGGCCTGCGACATTAAAAGGCGACGGATAGGGGATGTCCAGCCATCCACACCGCCACCAATGGGAGGGCCCAGGATACCTGATAGGCTTCCTACCTATCAGTTAGGAAGTTTGGGTGGCGAAGTGGAAGAAGGGTCATTGCTAGACGCACATGCGCGTCAATTGTTGTCGCTACCTAGGGTAGCTAATCAGGCGGACTTAAAGACTCAACTGTTGACGCCAGTCACAGTTGCGTGTAATGCGTTGCGACAGTTAGGGTTGCCAGTAGCTGAGTGGTCGCTCCTACTGGTACACATTGTGCTGGACAAGCTGCCAACGGACATTCGCTCCCGGTTTGAGCGGGAAACGGCAGAGAAAGGGGGGACTATTCTGCCGGGATTGGAGGAGCTTCTAAAGTTCCTCGGCGATGAGGCGGGAGTCGTAGCGACCTCCCAGCCTGACCTGCCGCCATCAGGGGCGCAGGCCTCAACGGGACGCCAGGCGAATCCCACTGTACGGCCGCAGCCGGGACATACTACGACGCGGTGCCAGGACCGACGAGGGCTGCGTGTAATGACGAGGCGGCGCATAGCAAGGCGCAGCGGCCTTTGCTTTAGCTATAGGCCTCAACGCCGCAGTGCCTTTGGTGGACCACAGCATTTATTATTGTTGGGTGTTCACAGGTCGGGAGCGGCTTCACCGACCACACAACAGCGGTGGCAGCGTTACACGGGCAGGGGTGCTCCAGTGCGGAGCATACACCCACCAGCGGACTGGAGGCCCAGTCATGCGCGAGGCGCGCCCCCACACCGGAAGGTGAACCATGCACAGGCGCGCAAACCCGCGCCTGCAGTTTACCATGCCGCCGGCCCGTGTGCGATTCGGGTATCACACGGGCGGGGGCCCGGCGGTGTCACGAAGGAGGGACCCATCCCTGCAACTAGCTCTGTGCGCGCCAGCGTGCAGCAGCGCTATCGAGCTATGCCGCAGCGGTTATAGTACCACCCGTGGTATCACACGGGCGGGGGCCTTCTTTGGAGTTGGGGGACTCGGGCAGGACATAGCCAGCCTGCCCCTTTGCGAGAGCAAAACCACGGACGGTTTTGCTTTCTACTACGGCGGCCGCGGTTTGAAAGATTTTAAAGAAATCTTAGATGTGAAATTTTAATTTTGTGCGACATGGTTTGGTGGCATGTTTACCGGGAGGTTGACGGGGCTAACACAAGTCACCCTCTGCTCGGTACATGCATCTGTGTGAGAATGTCAATTTCGGTAACGGTAATGAAATTCGCCCGCAGGGATACCGGCACAGACATTGGTCTAGATCGGGCAGACCCACACTTGTCACCTGGCCCAATTGACCTACTCTTGGGCTCAGGTGTACTAGGACGGGTCCTACTAGGCACCCAGATAGCTCTGGGTTGCTCTACACTGCTGGCAGTGCCAACTATTTTGGTCTTGTTTCTATTATGTACACAGTTTGACGACTCGACTCCGCATAGTCTAGAGTCATTGCGTTTGTGTACCATTTCCATAACTATGCACAAGTTTGGGAAATTGAGAAACCTCCCATGGTCTACATAATAGCCCATGCCCATGAGGATTGTGAAGCCTTTCAATAGGCCAGTACGTCACGGTTGACGTCTGTTGGATGTGTTACTATGTAACGTAACTTGTAATTTTGAATACTGTTTGCTCGAAGAGCCATATTTGTGTAGTGCTCTTCTGGGGTTTATTTTGTCACAGTGGACGTCTTCACCCGTGCAGCCGCAGACGGGGGGTCTGCCTTCGGACCGAGTCACTCAGTCTCGTCCGTTCTTAGGGGTCGCACGCAACGGGTTCTGCTGGACCTTTCTCGGTAAAACCGATCAACCTGCGCAACGTCCGGGTTGTGGGTATATATTTTGTGTTTTTTTTTGTGACTGGCTACTAAGGCCGTCCTCTTAGGAGTCTCTTCGTTGTCAACGGAGGCCTTCGTCATCGCGTTGGAACGTTTCGAGTCGCGTAAGGGTCCACCTTCACTTATTCGCTCCGACAATGGCACAAAATGGCAAGGGCACGGGTGTATCTAAATGATGTTTGTAAATTTTTTGAAAATAAGCTTTGGTGAATAAGACAATTTAGCATTATTTTAATTTGGCTAATTAGATTTAGTATGTTGTTGAAGGAGAATGACTTGCTCTCCTTGCTTGTAGCTAGGGCAGCATTGTAAAGTTGTTTGTTGGCGAGAATGGGACTGCGGTTCGATTCCGCGATGAGCCGCAACAACTGTCTCTCCTTGTCCGATTGATTGAGCTAACGATCGGAGCCTCCCGATCGGGGCAGGGGTGTGTATCGAACAAAACGGCCAATTCGTGCGCCCCCGCTGTGGTTTTAAAAATATAGTGACAGACGGCTGTCAATGTCAAAGTGACACACTCACGTTGAACTTATGGTTAGGTTAGGAACCTTGAACGCGGGATCGTGTGAAATTAATTTGTACTTGGTATTGGTGATTTGATGTAGGGCACATAAACAGTAAATTCGGCGGACCGTAATGACAATAAACAGTGAAACAGTGAAAACCATAAGTTTAGTTTGTAACCAGGGCGGCCTGAGTAAAATCAGTGATTTGTTGGTTGACCCGCACACGCGTCGTGGCGGGCTAAGTGATTGGTGCAGTGGTACGTATTTCTCTGGGGTTTGAGAGCTCTCTTGGGGTAGCCAACGGGAAGTTAGGGCCTTTCCACCACCACAGCACCAACCTGAAGACGCGCAGGAGCGCGGTCTACCAGCACCACAGAAGGCAGCCGGCGGCCGGCAAGTCCCCGGGAGCACCGCGAACAGCGCGGCCGGACGAGAGGAAGACTAGTACGTAAGTCATTTTTGTTTAGTATAAGTAAGTAGCAATTTAAGTTTATTGTATAAGGGCCCAGCACTATTGTTGTCTTGATGTAGACTATCTATATCAAACACTATCATTATTATTTCAATTGTAGTATAGTTAATTCAACCCATCATTGTATACTATCATGGCAGGCCATAGCTGAACAATTACATTGTACTAGCGGCCGCTCGCAGTTTCACCCGCGTGGTCCTCCTTTCCGTGGGAATATCGGGATAAAAAGTATCCTATGTGTTAATCCAGGTTATAAACTATCTGTTTGCCGAATTTTATATAAATCCATTTAGTAGTTTTTACGTGAAAGCTTAACAAACATACACAACTCACAAACTTTCGCCTTTATAATATTAGTATGATTATGACATTTGTATGCAACTATGGTTCACAATAACAGATTATGTTTATAACTATACTTCACAATAAGTTTATGTGATACAAGCTGTGCCAGCAGCTTCGCTCGCTTTTGATTTTTCCCGTTTTTGCACACATTTTCATTGATACTCTGCTCCTATTGGTCGTAGCGTGATGTTATAAAGCCTACTATTCAACACAAATAGTTTTTCAATTAGAACCAGTAGTTCCTGAGATTAGTGTGTTCAAACAAACAAATTTTCAGCTTTGTAATAGTATAGGTACCATTAGTTATATTTCTTTTACTTACATGGTGTGCAGATTCTACCGTTGGAGGGTTCTGCACTGCAGTTACAGCTTGTGGGAGCTGCAAAAACAGAAAATAATGAGATCCATGGTGATAGCAACAAGGAATAGCTGGAATGTGACAATGATACATACATCACAAAAACCTCTATTTGATACCATACTGTTATTTAAAATACATTTAGTTTTTGTTTCCTTTACTTACATTATGGGAATCCCCCAGTATTAGTATTTTCCGGCTTTTTATAATTGAGAGTGGTTTTTTTGCTAGATCACCGCCAGTCCCACAGGCATGTTGCCGGATATCAGTATCCCGCTTTCGGCTCCGGTATTTTAGTTCATGCCAATACTGAAAAATATAAAAGTAATAACAGCTGTTGTGTTCTCTGTTTATTATTAATTAACGGTTAAAACTTGGTAGCTTTACAGTTTTCCACATATTAGAATAAAAAGAGGTAGATAGGTTATGTCAGTCCTAATGTAATGTCAATAATGGACCAAAGCTTTACGATGTTAACATCCAATGAGTCTTAATTGTGTTGTTTCTACAGTGTCGTATTACACAGGACGGCATTTTTAAACTAATTTACGGAAACGAATATACTGACACTGTCTACCACAGACCGCTGTCCACAGAACACATGTCAACGCTTTTCTGAGACTACGCTAAGGAAAGCCAATTAGCAAAGTTTTCTGTTGCCAGTTT
The DNA here is from genome assembly GCA_963921215.1 of Scoparia ambigualis. Taxonomy (NCBI): domain Eukaryota; kingdom Metazoa; phylum Arthropoda; class Insecta; order Lepidoptera; family Crambidae; genus Scoparia; species Scoparia ambigualis. The sequence goes on from CAWUEP010000050.1 coordinate 4,610, forward strand.
TTGGCACATGTAACGCATCTACCGCTTTTTATTGTAACATCATTGACTCACTCAACATCTCCCATGCTAGGAGCTAGGATATTGCGCCAAAACTCATCCACGCGCTGACTGGCCATGCTATCTCCAAATTGGACTCTTTGTAATGCAACCTACACTCTCTGCCACAGACTACGAATCCTACGTAGCTATTTCTTACAAACTACATTTCTGTGATACGAGATCTTTTAGTACATTTTTAGGCTGTCGCACGAAGTAGTTGGTAATGTTAAGAGTAAGGCTTGCACTTGATATTACTCTCGCCTTTGGCACTGAATTTGTTTTGATATGAAATTTCCAAGCAAAGATACACATTGAGAAGTTTATTTATTTAGTTTTCATAATCTCACTTTACAGTCACATACAGCACACTGAAAGATTGTTTACACTTTGTGTTGTTTATTTTTATAGTTTATCTACTATATTTAACTTACTTGTTTGTAAATTCGACAATTTAAATACTCTATTTTGTATTTATCTTGCTGCTCTAATGAAAAACTATCAAATCAACATTGCGTCACATTGACATTTTAGCTTTTTTGTCAGCCCCACAGAGTACTTTGTACCTCAACAACGCTACCTTTTGTCGAGTAGTAGAAAACTTATCCCGCCATCTAGGGTCCGGTAGCTGAAACTCTCGTTTCATTCGTTCCTTGCGTTTAGTTACTTAAAGATGTTTTACATGTTTTTAGTTTCAATTCAATGTTTTTATCAATGAAAGTTCACTTTTGAGGGAAAAAATGATACAAAACATACACTACTATTTACTATTCGATGATTATTGTAAAATAAATCAAGGTTTCATTGAGTAATTTTCATAATAAAACGCAAATTCATGATACGTTTTTAAGTCATCGGTCTTCATGGAATGGACAATAATTACGCAATTCGAATTGACATGTTACGATCGATCGTCAATTGTAACGATCATCCATCCATGAACAACCTTACGCAATCGCACTTCTGGTGGTCCATGGTCTGTTTGAATCATTTTGGTAGCAGAAGCATAGTTTAAAACGACACGGACCACCGGCTTACTTGGAACTGTTGTGCCGTTCGGAAGGCCAGCAGAATTAGGTAGCCGGCTTAATCGTTCCACTGTAGCTCGGGCAAGTAGGTTTATAAGTATGTCCACCTGATTAGCTTTTGATTAGTTAATTACATTTAATTACATGGTATGTAATCATAGATTATTTTAGTAGTGCTAGCGGGTTGTCTGTGAAATTGTTTTTCCTCGATCATTGACAACAAGTACTCAATCAATGCTTATCACATTACAACATGGAATCGTGTTGAGTCGGTATCTTTAATAATTGTTGTGAATTATTGTTACATGTGGTGACCACGGTTTAGATTTTATTTAGGTGGGTAGATCATTATCATCAGAGAAGTTATGGAGTGTGTTTTGTAACGGAATAGGGTCTGTCACACTAATTGTATTTTCTTACCTACCTACATTAAGTTCAACCTTTATTAAGAAGTTAATTAGGGCCTCAAATGATATGACATAATATAGGTTGCTAGTATTTAAATGATACGGTAATAATAATATTGTGTTTACTGCCAAGCAACGGGCTTGATGTATATGCAGTTAGGTTATAAGTTTATTTCTTGTTATGTGGATAGAAATAATTACATTCGGATAATTTGCTATAGCACTACGGTTGTTTGAACATGTATTATTGTTGTTTATAAGTTAGTATACATAACTAATTCGGACTTAGTGATTTTTTTGCCTCGGGAAAGACTTGTAATTTGATAATAAGTTTATTTTTTATTTTGTTCGGTTGTTATTGCTTATAGACCTAATTATATAGTATAATTGTGCCATTTTATTGGTTTGGTTTGAGTTAAATAATTATAAATATATAGTTTTTAATGTTGTAACTTGTAGGTAACATGCCGCCGGCAAACACGGTCACTGCGATTAAAGCCAGGATAGAAAGTGAGCTGCGATGGTTTACGTCAGCTCGTGCCTTGATGGATAGACTGGACAGACAAGAGGCATTCTTAGCACGGGCTTCGGTTGTTGACGCACGTATGGAAGTGGTGTATCGGTGCATCACGGATCTCACGGTGTTGGTGGCTGATGACAGTGATGTACTGCTGTCTTCGGAGAAGGACCTTGACCAGTGTCAGCAGTACGCTGATGACATAGTGCAGAGGAAGATGGAGATTTTGAATGCTCGCTCCACCGGTGGAGACAAGACAGAGCAACCATCTTCATCTGGCATTGTGTCACGCCTGCCTAGCATCGAGCTACCGGTGTTCGATGGTGACTTGAACCAGTGGGTCGGGTTCATAAATTTATTTGACAGCCTGGTCCATGATCGGAATGACCTAACGGCATCGTACAAGATGGCACAGCTGTGGGGGGCCATCACCGGTGAACCTGCGGAGCTGGTGGCTTACCTGCCAGTAACAGATAACTATCCTAGTTATCTTACGGCTCGGTAGATACAGTTCGATAGGTATCAAAACGAACGGCGGTTGGTAGATGCCCAACTGACACGGATTTTCACAATGCTTTATGTGGCTCGGGTCTCTGAAATTCGGTCAGATATTTTGAACCCGATGATGACAGCCACTAAGGCCTTAGCTCATTTGAGCCTGCCTATTAACCAGTGGTCATATATATTATTTTATATTGTTCTCGGTCGGCTCCCAATGGACATGCAGACCAGATTCGAACAGCAGCATACCGGGGGCAACGAAGGCCTTCCTACGTTGACTGAGTTGTTGGCGTTTCTGGAGGGAGAATGTAGACGGGCTGACAACGTGACAGTAGGTCCACACCCCTTGGGGCCACGTGATTCTCGGACGGGTCACATGATGTCGGGTGTCTCAAGAGTGGGTGGAGGCACGGGACCTACCCAGCGCTTGCATGCGCTAGTGACACAGGCGGAGCTAACTCGGTGCTCGTATTGTCGGGAGCCTGGGCACGACGTCACTCGGTGCGACGAGTTCGGTGCACAGCGGGTACGGAGGCCAAGGATGGCGGATTATTGTACGGCAACGGGGCTGGTGCTACATGTGCTTAGGCCCACACATGGCACAGCAGTGCTCACCAGCTGGGGCTTGCAATTTTGTGGTTGTCGGCATCATGACCTCTTCTGTCTAAATTTGCCAGGGATGTCAGACCACCAGCAAGGACTTAGGAGTCCTGTACGGGAACAGCCACAGGCTGACGCAAGTAGATCCCCACCGGGGGGGCCTTGGTTGCGAGCGCCTTCGGACGTGCGCAGGGGTCAGTGACCCACGCAAGGACGGTTGGAGGAGAGGTCCCATCGGGGGACCCCCTCCCATGTTGGGATTGGGGTGTACACCCCAGACGGTTCGAGACCCAACCAACAATAATGTGATGAGGGGCCCGATCGGGGGGCCAATTCTTGTCTGGTAACGTATGCTCCTGTCCCTACGGGGAGGAGGTCTAGGAGAGGTAGGGCCAGTAGGGGCGACAATCGGCCTGCAGCGGGCGGGTGCCATTGGGCACCGTCAACCTACGGTGGGGTGGTTCGGTCACCGCCCCGTACGCGCCCATGCTCGTGGCAAGTGACGATATGTAAACAGACCTGGATCAAGTTGCATGCCGATAACACATGGATATTCACGTGCTGCGCGGAATGTAATGTTCGCATTCTATGCCCGTCAGGTGTGACAATGAAAAGGTTGAATGACCGGGGCATTATCAAGATAGGTCAAGGTTGCACACTGAAAAGCGATGAACTTACAATATTCGCTCATAATCACTTTCTGAATCAAATCAACGTTGACCACCCTGTTTCTGTACCAGAAGTGTCTATGCTAAATAGTATTATATGAAGGATTCCACAATAAACTTTACAAAAATCGAGAACCACGAATCGTATTACCATCTAAACAAGCAAATCAATGAGTTAAAGGAACAATCTGAACATGAGTTTACCATTCGCGACAATCATCACTACGCAATGTACGGCATCTACGTCATAATCATTATCGTAGTTGCTGGTTTTGGTTGTATCTTCGGACTTCGCAAGATCAGACATCGGTTTGCGCCCAATGCGGGCAGCGGGCCACAGCAGCAGCCGCCGCAGCAGCAGCCTCAGGCCGCGCCCAGGGTGGAGGCACCCAGGGCGGCGCCACTCAACGATAACAGCGACAGTATTAGTGAAGTGTTAGTGTCAAATGTCCCGCGGGTGAGTGCGCGACGCGATCAATCTATTGCGAGTGAATCGAAATTGAAAGTGGCTCCCAAACTTACGAGGTTCAGATTAGACAGTGACAGTCAATGACAGACAGTGAACTACCTACCGCGTGTGTTGTGGTCGTACCAGACAATCATAAATATTAACCTTTACTTCTAATTAATATACATACATTAGGCTAATTGAAATCACGTTGTATCATTTTCACCATTTTTATAACATTTAACAATAGTTTCATCTTAGACATGTAAAAATAAATGCTACATAATCTTTGTCATCTTGCATCTTCTTGGTGCGGCAATATGTACGGTGTAACGCACATTAAGCAATACCTAATTATTGCAATATTTATAATTTGCTTACCTGCATTTATGTTTGTACACGCGCCGGTATTTTATTCAATAAATTAGTTCAACTACGGTTAGCACTCAAGACGGTTGTATCATTTCCGACATCCTAATATCAGTTCCTAGCAGCATCAGTTTATCATATCAATCAGCTATCATAATTATCATCTTAAGTGTGTAGAGCCAGTCCCTACAGGTCGGGAGAACTCCCTAACTTCGTCGCCGCCCCCTCTCCCACCGGTAGGACGCAACGAGGATATTAACAAATTTTGACATTCGTCGTATGTCTTTCACTTAACCTTATTGTTCGGAACACGGAATGGCGGATGGTCCGCTTACGGTTTGCTGTTTTGATTTCCCATGGCTGGGACAGCCCAGACATTATTATATGGTGTAAAACCAAACGCGGGTTGTACGCGCTTATATTTCTGACGGCAGGATACGCGTCGCGTTGGTAGTGATTTCGGTCGGTTCGGGTCGGCACATGCCCACGTGCATTGATTGTGAATTATCAGTTAATCGGCTTAAATCGTAATAATCTAGTGCAAGCCGCTTCGGAAGCGACGAGTGATATATTTTATCGGAACAAACGCAACGGCTTCTTTTTAACGACGGTGGCTTATCGGTAAGCCAAAGACTAAGTGCTCACTGATCGGGAACGGACGTGTGTGCGGAGGTGCTCTGGGGAGCCTCTCGGAGTCAGCAGGCGACGCAACGCTGCCAGAGGCCAGTAGCCACACTACGGCAGCTGGGCTGCGACCATCCCTTTCCTTCCTACCCCTGTCCTATCCTCAGGTTGCAAGGCGGGTCAACCAATGCATCATTTGGTGAGTAGATAGTATTTAAGTTTAGTTATTAATTTAGTCACATTTTAGTTAGTAAGTTAACCGCTGCGAAGCGCAGCTAGTTTCAAGCAAGCCATGATCGGTGACCTGGTGGTCCATGGTCTGTTTGAATTATGTTTTTTCTTTTTGAGCTGCTCGGGAAGCCAGTACGAGTGACCTGTTTGATCCTCTGTAGCTAGTGTAGGTAGGTAAACATATAAATTTATTCACCTGAATAGCTTCAATTAGTTAATTACATTTAATAAGTTAGTTAATTACATTTAATTACATTGTGTGTTGTATGCATTCATTTGTTGAGGTAAGTTAAATCATTTATTGTTGGAACAATTTAAAATTGTAAATGAAGAACATTCAATTTACCATTTGTTTACCATACCATTAATTTTACCATTTACGTTTAACGTTACTACATGAAAACAATTACTTGCACTAAATACAATATGAATTAAATTACCTATTATAGCACCCTAATTTTGTCAGTGGTAAAAATCATTTTTGATATCTATGCGTTTGTTCTACCATATACCACAGCGCGGCGTCTAAACTACAGCAAAACTAATACCGTTGAATAGGAATCCTGGGTCTTTTAGATTACGAATCTCCCATAGTTTTCCCGATTTTTTGGCGTATTACTCTGGGCCTGAATTTCCTACGTACAATGTGAGGGCTACATAGTATCATACTGGGCCCAACCTTTCTAATTTACTTGAATTTGACGATATGGAAATAAAACGCATTAAACGTAAGAAATTAGAATTATTTACTACAAGATTTAACACTGGTTAGGAATTTGTCTTACACAATATCTTGAGATCAATTTTCTACATTTTTGGAAAATATCACAGCTTGTCATAAGAGACAATTTAAATTTTAATCTTTTCTAAGCTTACTTTTTCTTCAAAGGCGGGCATTGCGTCTGCTATTCCTTCGGTGTTGCAAGAATCCACAATTGCTTTCCATCACGTGTTATGGCCGTCTGGTCGTCAATTGTTGTGATAAATGGTAACATTTTTGACCTCCGCGTACTATGTGACAGCCGCGCACAGCATGACAACATTTAGATGCGGTGCGTCACATATATGTGACACTCAAAGCACTCCGAACCTTTTATAAATCTAAAAACAATTGGAGCTTTGGTTTGCAAAAACGTATGCGATTACTACTCAGTGATACGTTACGCTCTACCAGAGGCGTACGCTGTTAATAAATGCCGTCACTCTGTCCGCGGCTTAGCTTAATCGCCATTTTCAATGAAACATAACAATGTGGCTTGTGCCGAATCCAGAATTTTAATATTATAAACATTGATAAATCTCTGACGTGACGTCGGTCAAGCTCAGAGTATATTTAACTTAAGCCTTAGAATATAACCAAGTAACACGTATACGCCTAAGGAGCTAGGCAGGGTTGTCTCGAGTTAGTAACAAGGTTGCCCGGAAATCCCTTCGAGTCGTATATTATATCATTGTTCCGCCTTCGGCGAGGGCGGCGCGCCGCTTGCTGTCGGTGCTACCTTATTTAATAATAAGCTTGATAAACATAGCAACAACATTATTTATGACACAATGAAGTTCTTTTCGGGATAATCAAAATTAATATATTTTGTTTAGTAATTAGATAATTCACTTCCCTCAACATGCTTGTGCCCTAAGCACCCAAAGAGAAAGTGTTATGACATGATTAGGCATTAAATATGCTACCGCATCGGTACTACTAAATCTTTATTTTTTTAAAGATTTATTTTATTTTATTTTTGCGAAATCTAGAATTAGATGTTAGGAGCAATAAAACAAGTCTTCACGTAGCAACCATATTTGAGACAAAGGGACCGACATGCACAATTCTACACGTACCTCACATACACAATAATAATTAATATCGAGATACCTACATACATCAAAACTTTATTTCATAGGAAAACTTACAGATATTACAAACATTTGCTCCAAATAAACTTGAAACATATTTCCCCCTTTTCAAACCAACACTTTCGTTTTCTGCGTTCTCTATATTTGTTCTTTTAATTAAACCGAACTTTGTTCAGTAACAAAAACCATTTGTGAATTTATGAGTCGGCCTTCACAACTCACGATTCCGCCTAAGTCGGACGTAACAGTAATTAAAAAGCACGCCTGTGATTGTTGGCGCCGCGAGTTGTGCCGCCGACTCTCCTCGGCGAACGTACTAAGACCAGATAAAATAAATTTTTGTCAAGAGTACCTCGACTTCAACATATCTCGACTTCTAGCATGCGTGCTAATAATACCTACAATTGTTTAAATTTCATAGTTTAAATACACACATCAAAAGTGTCTAGGGATCTGTAATGGCGTTGGGACGGAGACCCGAAATGAAACAATGTCTTGCGTTGAATCAATTCTCCTTTATCCTCTAGTGTATCATCTTAAATACTAATTAACATCACATCTATACGTGACTAGAGGAAGGACGCCTTGTCAATCAGGAAGACCTTAATTATCACGTACTATTGAGTACGTGCTGATAGTGTAATTCACTATATCACACCTCCCCTGAAAAGGCTAGGCATCCCTTCCCTGAAAAGTAAACTCTTATTTTCTAAATATCTTAGTCCTATTCTTATGAACTATATATTCTTTATTATTCTTTAATATTTTTACATTAGTACCTAGCTCTTCTAAAACTTCAAATGGACCTAAATACAAGTCATTCAATTTATTATAATTTTCATTCTTATACAAGAGTAGATCACCTTTTTTGTAGTGTACTTCCTTACAATCTAAATCATAATTAGTTTTTCTACTTTGTTTTGATATTAATAAGTTGTTCCTGGCATCATTATGAGCTTTTTGCAATCTAAATTTTAACTCCGATGGATAATTGTCGTATACATATAAGGGATCAACTTTACTAACTAAATTACTAGGTACGTTACATGTTTTCCCAAAAACTAGTTCATAAGGGGAGTATTTGGTACTAGTATTTACAGAATTATTATAAGCAAAGCACCAATATGGTATCCAGGTACTCCAATTTGCCGACTGATTCTGTGTTTGTATTCTCAAGTAACATCCGAGATGTTTGTGCCAGTTTTCTAGCGAACCTATACTCTCATGATGATAGGGTGTTGAATTTAATTTATCAATATTTAGCAATTTACATACTGTTTCTAACGTGGAATTAATAAATTCCGTTCCACAGTCAGTCGCAATAACCCTGGGAGTACCATATCGTAAAATAAAATTTTCAGTAAAAACCCTAGCAACAGTTTCAGCTGACTTATCAAGTATTGGGTAAGCTTCTACAAACTTTGTCAATTCGCATTGTATTGTTAATATGTATTTATTACCCAAATTATCGACCTCCAACGGCCCCACAATATCTAAATATAATTTTTCAAAAGAAGTAGATGCTGTAGTGGTTATTACCATTTTCTCTTTATTATTTTTATTACAAAATTTCTGCTTTTGGCAATCTTTACAGCGAGTCACATATTCAGTTATGTCTTTTTGCATATTACTCCAAAAATATTTTTTTCGAATATTCTTAGTCATTTTATTTATGCCTACATGACCACTTGTCGGCAATAAATGATAATCATTTAGTATAACACGTATCAAGTCACGGTTACTACCCCCAAAAAATTTGAATTTAGATTTTTTAACTCGTCTGATGTTATAATGACTCTCGATAAGGCATCTGCCGTTACATTTTCGGAACCTTTTATGTATTCAATATCGAAATCATATTCTTCTAAACAAAGTCTAAACTTAGTTAAACGGCTACTAGGATCTTTTATGCTAAATAAATGAACCAATGGTCTATGATCTGTTAATACTTTAAATTTTCGTCCGTATAAATATGGTCGAAAATGTTTTATAGCCCACACTACCCCTAATAACTCTTTATGAATGGTTGGGTAGTTTATTTCTGAACTGTTTAATTGTCTGCTTGCATAAGCTACGGGCTTATTATTTCCATTTGATAATACAGCCCCCAAGGCTACCCCTGACGCATCGGTTTGCAACCGGAAAACATTATCTTTTCCAAAATCTGGATAATCTAAGACAGGAAATGAACTAAGTGACTTTTTTAAGGTCTGAAATGCCACGTCACATTCTTCCGTCCACTGAAACTCGACATGTTTCTTACAAAGACGGTTTAGTGGGTACACTATTGTGGCAAAGTTTTTTATGAATTTTCTATAAAAGTTCGCAAAAGCCACAAAACGACGAATCTCATTTACATTTTTAGGTACTGGGAACTTTTCCAAGACCTCGATTTTACTGTTGTCTGGCAACACCCCGTTTGGCGTAATAACATGCCCTAAATAATTAATTTCTTTCCTCAAAAATTCGCACTTACAAGGGTTTAGTTTTAAATTAACTGACCTAAACCTCTCAAATACACTCATTAAATTTGTATTATGCTGCGATAGGCTTTTCCCGAAAACTATTACGTCATCGAGATATAGAAAACATATCTCGTGATTTAAACCCGATAGAGCCATAGACATAAGTTTAGAAAATACGCTAGGACTCGTTTTGAGACCCATAGGTAATCTTTTCAGTTGATATTGCTTATCAGCTGTAAAAGAAGTGAATTTCCTACATTCTGGTGATAACCCTAGCTGGTAATAACTAGAACTGAGGTCTAAATGAGAATAGTATAAGCATCCCGAAAGTGAGTCAATAATTTCTTGTATATTTGGTAACGGGAACTTTTCGTCTACTATTTTTTTATTTAAAAGTCTATAATCTATTACGATTCTCCACTTTTTTTCACCGCTACTGTCAGCTTTTTTCGGAAGTAATAATAATGGAGAAGACCATTCGCTGGTACACTCTTCGATAATATCTTCTTCTAACAATTTATCTACCTGTTTTATTAACTCAGCCTTCTGAGCGTGCGGTATTCTATACGGTTTGACATAAACAGGAGACGCGTCATTTTGCAGTTTAATGTTGTACTCGTATAAGTTTGTAACGGATAGCTTATCACCCGGCATATGAAAGATATCTGCATATTTTGCACATATTTTCTCAATAGACCGTCTCTCTTCATCACCAAGATATGTTTTTAATTTAAGAAAATCGAATAGTTGTTTAACCCTCTCGACAGATTTTCCCTTTTCCGTATCAAAAGAGCATACGAAATAATCCGAGTATTTTCTAATTTTCGGGCTAAAGTTATTTAATTTTACATCTTCTTCCCGTGTGTTTAAAAATCGCACCGGAATCTTTTTTCCGTCTCCTACTACCACGGCGCCTGCTACAAATACGCCTGCAATAACTTCCTCCGCTAAAATGACACATTCGCCCTTTATCTCTGACGAAACATATTTTACGACCTCACATCTCCCTGGAATAGTCGTTATTATGTTTTTACCTAAGCCTAATTCTAGACTTATCTTATCCTGTAATGTAACCAGCTTATTTTCATAGTTAATTTTACAACTATATTTTAATAAAAAATCTTCTCCTAAAATTCCATCATTTTTACAGTGGAAGTTGCTAAACACATAAAACTTATGCCTAAAATTATAATTGTTAACACATAAGTCTAGATAAACATAACCTATTGATACTAAATCCCCACATACTCCTTTAATCTTAATTTCATCCCTTACTAGCTTTGCGTCGCGGGACACGCTACGGAGTTTATTTAACCAATCTAACTTTAAAATTGAAATGCTTGCTCCTGTGTCTACTAATAGAGAAATTTGAGTTTGACTACAAGTAAAACAAACGTAATTACCACTACCATAACTACAAATATCTACCTCAGCGCTATTCAGAACGAAAAAAATCATCGCTATGATGTTCGTTCTGACGTATACTCTGACGTTCACTTTCGTTCTCGTCATTAGACTGTTCTGCTGAGTCAACTAAGAAATGTACATTCCTACGTTTATTATGAGGTGACGTAAACCTGGTGTTGCGCTGACCCTGAAACCTATTCGAGTTATAGTAGGCACGACCCCGACCTTGCTGACTCGTCGCGTTGTTGTTACGTGACTTATTATATTGTTGATGATAGTTTTTATTTATCTTTTCAAATCGCTGGTTCGAAACATAGTTAACATAATTGTTTATTGGTGGTTTCACTACCGAGTCTTCTTGTTCTAAGGCTATAGTTATTGCCTGCCTAACTGTGCTTACGGACCTAGACGTAACTATAATGCTTGTACGAGCATTGTTTAGGCCGTCAGCGAAACGCTTGATAGCCATTTTTTCATTAATCGGCTTTAATAAATTATATGCCGACTCGTCTCCATTAGCCTGTGCTGTACTTAAATCGTTGGACATTTTTTCGATTTCACTACCAAACACTTCTATGGTCTTGTTTCCTTGCCTACATCGTAGCATTCGGTCTAAAATGGCTGTGTATGATTTAATCGGAATTAAAACATTTTTTATATCTTTTATTAGGTCTGCCACAGACACATAAGACTTATTAATTTTTGTTTTAGCACTGCTAGAAAGACGAGTTTTTAAAACAAAATTGATTAACAGAGGCTGGTCCTCGTTTCTAAGGGTACTACTATAATACTCTATTCCGTCTATTAGTTGGTTAATTTGCGTTTCGTCGCAATCTACTACTGGGAGGAGCGTGAGCGCGACTTTTAGATCGAACGTGGCCATGGTTGTGATCGTTTCTGAATGATGCGGGTTAACGAGTGACTCGATTTCCTCAAAATTACATAAAAACTTTGACGATATTGCTTTTGTTATTTGTAATTCTACAGCATCTATCCCTTTTTTACATAAGTCTGCAGATATTTGTTCAAAAATATT
>CAWUEP010000051.1:0-83139 GCA_963921215.1 Scoparia ambigualis
TAAACATACATACATATAATCACAACTATTATCCCCGAAGGATTAGTCAGAGACTAGGCAATGAGGACCGCAAAAACAGTCCTCTGCCATAGTCCACTTTTCACCAAATAGTGACTGCACATGTGCTCAGCGTGACAGGTGGTGGGCCTATCACCGCTCTGTACTGTTGGAATTATGTGTAATCTTTAGTCCGTTAGTCGCCTTTTACGACACCCAAGGGAAGAGGGAGGGTGGTAGTATACTTTCACCGCTACGCAACACGGTTCAAGGCTGTGTATCTACAAAGCCGTCTACAAAATATCAGGAGCAAAATGAAATAATTCATAAATGCATGCATAACAGGAGATAAACCATTCCTGTGTTTATAACTTTATTAGGTATCTCGTTTGTAAATCTGTGTTATTATATTTTATCGTTTGTATGATATTGTTTTAAATGTTTCGTTTTTAACATATTCGCGTTTTGCTATAACTGTACTCTGAATAACTGTGATTCCAAAGAAACAAGAATCTGAAGAGATGCGAATCTGTAGATATGCGAACAATTCCGACATCTTCTTTTTATGAATGGCTTCATCAATAAACTCCCTAAAAATCAAGTAAAACGACATTGAAGATCTCGTCTCTTCCACCTATCCCTACCAGGCTATCTCCACTGGTAGGGATTGTGTGCAAACAATGCTAAAGATTGACTGCTTGTGAAGTCATAGAGTCCACTACGGCTAGTCACTTTTAATTTCACGTTTAGAAAAGCTGCCGTAGGTACTGGAGTTCTATCTATATTGTTGATTTATGTAAGTATTGTATTCCTAGGAAACTAAGTGAAATGGTTCCGGATATGGAGACGGATCACCCGTCCGACTTCGCTGGCGTCATCCCCCCTCCAAATAATAATAAGATATATACATTTTGTTTAGGAAAGACAGTTTTGATCAAAAGCGATTAATCAAAACAGAATTCTCTAGGAACCGAAACGGTGCCCTTTTGGACTTCGCGGATGTCAACTTTTTAGCTAAAATTAATAGGTAGGTATCAAAAGTCTTCAAAACAGAATTACTGAATTGGAATTGATTATAAATTGTTGAAAACAAAGAACAAACAGCTGGATGGATCAACGATCAACTGTCAGTTTATGTCACATTACGTAGGTATATAGATGTCACGCAACTGTCAAAAAGAGAACTCGGACATCGTTCCTTTCGACGCATTTTTCTAATAATGATTTTTTTTCCAAAATATTAATGGGCATCTCTCAAAATCTGCAATTAGTGTAGATTGAAAGTATTAAATATTTAGAGTATTTATCAACTGAAATGAACTCTGATCAATTTACACCTATTTTAAGCCCAAAAAAAATCTTCTCCTTTGTTCCAAATATGAGTACGATAATGGAACCATTCTACAATTTATTAAAGAAAGAGGTCAAGTTTGAATGGAAAGAGGCCCACAGTGATGCTTTTAAAAGAATTAAAAAACTGTTGATTTCAAGTGAGGTGTTAGCGCACTATTCAGGGGCGCTGCCGCTAGTGTTAACGACTGATGCTAGCGGCGTGGGCGTGGGCGCGGTCATTTCACACCTCACCCCACGGGGCGAGCGACCTATCGCGTACGCATCACGGACACTAGTACCGCAGAAAAAGCCTACTCGCAGATTGAAAGGGAAGCTTTGGCAATTATATACGGGGTTAGGAAATTCCATCAGTATGTGTATATGGGCGTAAGTTTATTTTGAGAACAGATCATAAGCCATTAGTCACCATATTTGGTAATAAAGTGGGAATTCCCATTATGGCTGCGAGCCGTTTGCAGCGATGGGCGGTAATATTAGCGGGGTACAACTACGAGATTGAGTATGTTCGTAGTAAGGACAACGCGGCGGATGCATTGTCACGGTTGCCGTTGGTAGTACACAAAAAGGACAGGAATGAAACAACATACATACAATTTGTTCAGAACTTTTTACCGATTACGCGAAAAGCTGTCAGGAACAGATTGCTAAAGATGTAACGCTTAAACAAGTGTACAGGTTCAGACAAACGGGCTGGCCGGGTCATTGTGAGGATGATAAAATTAAACCATACTTTTATAGAAGGCACGAACTGTACATAGATACCGGTTGTGTCGTTTGGGGATATAGATTAGTTATTCCAGAATCGTTAAGACGAAATGTACTTAAAGAATTACATACAGGTCACTTAGGTATGGTAAAGATGAAAAGTATAGCCCGCAGTTCAGTGTGGTGGCCTGGCGTGGACGCCGACATTGAGAGCGAGTGCCGGCAGTGCACCACGTGCGCAGCCGAGAGCCCGGCGCCGGCGCGCGCGCCCCCGCAGCCTTGGCCGTATATACCAGAACCGTGGTCCCACCTACATGTGGACTTTTTGGGTCCTTTCCATGGTAAAACTTTTTTTATTATTATAGATTCAACGACTAAGTGGATTGAGCTACTTCAAATGAAACGCACTACGGCTAACAGTGTCATTAAAAAATTACGCAAAACCTTTGCTCGTTTTGGACTACCAAAAGAGGTAGTATCAGACAACGGTCCCCCCTTTTCTAGTAGGGAATACTCAGAGTTTCTGCAAAACAATGGCATACGTGCAACGTTTACCGCGGTGTACCACCCATCATCAAATGGCGCGGCGGAGGGAGCCGTAAAACTGTGCAAGAGAGCGGTTAAAAAGTATTTGCGCGATGGTAGTGACCTGGATGCCGCCCTGCAATCTTATTTGATGGCATATAGGAACGTAGAACACAGTACAACAGGCGCGTCACCAGCGATGTTGCTGCAGCGTAGGGCGCTGAGATCTCGTTTAGTTTTATCTACTGAAAGGAGACCGAATGATAGAAGACAGGGTGAGCGAAGCCCAGCTCAAACAAGGGGAGTATGCAGGCGGGCAGCTTAGGACGCTAGGAATCGGTGATGAGGTGTTAGTTCGAGAATATGGGGGAGGGAAGAAGTGGTTAAATGGACGAATACAAGATAGGCTAGGCTCTAGACACTGTTTAGTAGGTAAAGAAAACGGTCCACCCATAAAAAGACACATTGATCAAATTAGGAAGAAAATTGTCAGTACCGTGGTTTTCCCATCACCAGACAGCGCGGTGGATGTAGCTCAGTCGGAAGACAATAGAGGTACCTGCGAACCAGCAGTTTTACCCGAGATTACGGAGCCACCGGTGGAAGTTACCAAGCGTATTAGGAAACCCGTACAACGTTATGGACTGGAAATTGATTGACTGTACTTACCTACAGATACTTAGTTCTTAAGATTGTATTGTTTTATTATATTATTTTATTATAGGTTAGTTAAGATTCATTATGTATATTTTAAGAAATGGGTTGTATAGGAAGGTTGTTTAAACATAAGTAGATGTATGAATTAAGGGTGAGGGTGTGATGTATGTAGGTAGTTAGTATTAGTTTTATATTTTTGGTATACCGAGGGTACTTGTGACGTGTATCTCTCTCTCACAATTTAGAGGCTATACAGATCGAACGTGTTTTATTGTGCTCCTTAAGTATCCTGGTTTTCGGCTGATCAACATATATCTCAGTCACCTCTTTAGAAAGTGACAAAAGGCCGGTCTCACTTGGCCCGTATAATTGGTTGGGTGGGTTACAGTGTTCAGTCCTGTTTGTATAGGTATTAAGTTACGTCCATGGGGGAAATATCACTTGCCATTGAACATTCGTTAACACTCATCATTATCATGTTTATTATCTTACTTGACACTGGCTAAATGTGCTGACCGCGCGAAGCCATTATTTAAGAAAAATGAAAAGAGGACTTCTTGGCGGGAAAGTGAAGCGTCATGTCTGCAGTTTTGTTTCATTTTCTAAAATTTGTGTTTTTTCGAACATTAATGTGAAATAATAGTACATTAATAACCGTTAAGTGTTTGTGAACGTGCATGAGTGTTGGCAAATGAAACAAAACAGTGCAACATCACTTTTCAAATTCTCTCAAGAAGTCCGCCTGAGACCTCAGTAAAGTCCTACATCTTTACTGAGGACTCAAGGGGTTTGGGGAACGTCATTTATCATTCATCATCTTAATCACCACTCATTATAATCAGGGGAAAAAATGAAATAAAAAAACTAATGACTAGGCAGCATGGTATCAGACCTTAGCCTGTTCCTTCACGTAACAAATATATAAAAAAAAGAATTTTATTATCTTACTTGACACTGGCTAAATGTGCTGACCGCGCGAAGCCATTATTTAAGAAAAATGAAAAGAGGACTTCTTAGCGGTAAAGTGAAGCGTCATGTCTGCAGTTTTGTTTTATTTTCTAAAATTTATGTTTTTTTGATTATTAATGTGAAATAATAGTGGATAATTAACCGTTAGGTGTTTGTGAACGTGCATGAGTTGTTGGCAAATGAAACAAAACAGTGCAATATCACTTCGTCATTTATCATTCATCATCTTAATCGCCACTCATTATCTTCAAGAAAAAAGAAATAAAAAAACTAATGACTAGGCAGTATGGTCTCAGACCTTAGCCTGTTCCGTTACGGAACAAATAATAATAAAAAAAGTAATGTAATGTCAAAATTGACAAATTTTCAACGCACCGAAAGTTTGGTTGGTTTGATTGTTAAGTATTACTTGTGGTGAATACATTTATTTTAGTATTCCAAATAGGTACATAATCTGTGATTTATTTTGCATTTAGGTTTCATTACAGGTATTACACTATGTCTGGGCAGTCTGTAACGGTTGTCAATGTTGTGCCCAAAAGCAGATCGAAATATGCAATAAAGGTAAGTACTTAAATCAAACCCATAACAATCTCTATTGAGGCCACCAATTATAAATAATGTTAATCTAGTGGTAGGTATTATTCAATGCTATGAGTCAATCACAACAGCTAATTTAGTGTTGCAACGGTTTACTCTCAAATCGGTCAACTATCACTTTTATTTCTTACCCATTAATATGTAAGTATTGTTATTGTCACTATGAGACTTATTATTATTATAAATAATTTATTTCTCATTACAAACATGACTTAAAATTGAGGCTTACACTTACAATTTTATGTTTGTCTCTATTTGTGAGAGACTGGTGCCTAAGGTAGGAGTTGGTTTCCAAGGAGATCCTGTGGGTTGGCATTTGTTACGAGTACCCTCGTTCTGGGGAATCGAATACCGTGGGGGGGCCTGGGGGGGTCTTACTGGGTTCTACTACATTAGTACTGCTGTCTGTGAATTTTGGGGTGGGAAGGGGGTCAGGTATACCTCTCCCCTCCCTCCAAAGCGCTAAACTCAAAAATGCATACTTGTTTTTATCGAATTGTAAATTAAAAAAAAAATAATTAAAAAAAAATAATTTCTACCTTGTTTTGATTCCTGTACCCCTTCCTTTAGGAGAAGAGGTATGAGGAGGACTGAACATAACTTCCATAATATGACCTACAGGAATAAGGCATCTAGTATTTCTGTTGTCTAAAAAAAAAGATTGGGGTTGCAGGGGGAAGGGGCTATATTCCTCTTCCTCTACCTCAGCAAACCTCTGTCTTATATCTAATGATTACCCGATCCTGTTATAACAGGACACCAATTATAGAAAGAAATCTTGCGTATTGAAGTATTTATTAGGTTCTAATTTTATGAATGAATGTAGTCAGTTGTTTTTTCTATGAAATAATAATAATAAAACGATTGGAAAGGGCTACCGGCTCGAGACAATTAAATTCCTTCATAGGTCAGAAGCCCTAGGATTGAGTAAGAGCATATGTGGAGGTAGTAAAATGCAGGCAAAACATGAAAAAATCCGAGTGACATTTGCACAAAAAAATGTCATTATAATAATTTGTTTAAACATTTTTTTTAGGTTTCACTTCTAATGAAAAGTGCTTAACTGTAACAAAGTGCTTATATTGGATAAACATTGATTCTCTCCCACAGCAAGTGGTAGTCAGCGATGACGATGAGGACACCGTCTGCTGCAAGATCTGCGCGAGGAGCTTCGTCAGCTTGCTGGCTTTGCGCAACCACTCTCTGATGGAGCATTTCAATGCCTTCAGCACAGATGACCCTACCTCGTGGATGGAACCTACACTAATTAAAGTAAGTATCGATCCTGATTAGAGTTGCCTCACCCAAAAATAGAACAAAGATAGAAAGAAAGAAAATGACAGACCTTTATTAACAAACACTTCTACAATACATGATATTACAAAGAGATGTTGACAATCGTCCCCAAGTTCACATTCACAGTCACACTATATATACAGATTTCAGCAAGGCCTTCAAATAGTGTTGATCACAGTATTCTGCTGTCAAAGTTGTCACATTATGGCCTAGCTTGGTGATGGACTAGTGAAGTGGTTTCCTTCGTACTTGTCGGACCATACGGCTAGTGTGCTTGTGGAAGGTAACGCATCTGATCCACTACCGGTTCTTTCTGGCGTTCCGCATGGTTCTCATCTTCATAGACAACGTAGTATCAGTCCTAAAATATTCTAATTCTTACCTTAGCGCTGACGATTTGAAGTATGTAAAGAGAGCAATACTCCAAATGATGTAAAACTTCTTGCAAAATTTCATTTGTTTCCGTTTCATTTGATTGAATTAACAATATTTCTGTATTCTTACTTCTTTATTTGGCGAACATTTACACCTCTCTTAGGGTGTGTAATGTATGATATAACAACAATGTCATAACATTTACAACATGATATATATGTTAAAATAATTTTGTTTAATATACTTAATAATCACAAAGTATAATCAACGAAAGATCAAATTTAAAAAGTTCTAATTTTAGAATGTTTATCAAACTATTCTTATAAAATAACCTTTAATATAGCAATCAATTTATAACATTCTTAAAAACTAACAATCAATTAATATAATGTTTTAAATTGTAGACAAAAAATAATCCTTTCAAATACCTACATTTCTGTAGGTATGATATTAGATGATCAAAGTACTGGCCCAAATTATCTATACAATTATGCCATTTTGATGGCGGTTTGTTTATCCCTTTACTGTAGAAGTCTGCCGGACGGGAGGCGATGAAGTCAGAAAAATCGTTTTGTACTGCTTCTCGGGTGTTTAATTTTTTCCCACTTACAAATTGTCTAAATTTTGAAAAAAGTGGTAATCTTTTGGGGCAAGGTCCAGTGAGTAGGTACGGTGGGAGAGCTTCCAGCTGTAACTCTTGTAGCTTTGCGATGGTCTGTCGTGAAGTGTGAGCTCGCGCGTTGTCGTGGAGAAGCAATGGGGAGAGCAATTGACCAGTCTTTGTTGTTGAATTGCGAGCTTCTCCATCATTGTTTGCAATTCTTGGCAATAGACATCTGCCGTCACTATTGTGCCGGCAAGTCAAGTCTGGCACTGGTCCACCAGACAGTCACCATCATCTTCCTATGAGTAATCTTTTTTTTAGCACACTGATTAGGTGATGTACCCGGATCCACCCACTGAGTCGAACGCTTACGGTTGTCGTATCGTAGTGGATCCTCCACTGCAGGTAACAATTCGATTTAGAATTCCCTCGTTTCTATGCCGATTCAGTAGTGCTATGCATATTTCGACGCGTAAGTCTCGCTGTTGGTCGCTTAGTTCGTGTGGCACCCACTTGTCTAGCTTTTTTATCTTTCCGATTTGCCGCAAGTGCTTCAATGTTGTTTTGACACTAACTCTAAGCCCGCAGCAAGCTCAGCCGTAGATTGAGTTTTATCCGCTTCCACTATCGCCTTCAATTCGTCGTTGTCGACAATTTACCGGCCGACCGCGAGGCTCGTCCATAACTCAAAATTTCCTGATTTAAAACGATGGAACCAATAATGGACCGTGTTTATGCAAGCAGTGTTGGGCCCGTACACGTCGTTAATGTTTCGTGTTGTTTGCGCAGCGGTATTTCCACGTAGGAACTCAAATTCGAAAATTGTGCGAACTTTTCACAAAATCAAAAAAACTATCTAAAAGCAAATGAATGAATTTGAAATTAAATTAACAAGGCTTTCGAATAAAATTTATTTGAATTTCGAATTGCGCGCCAATCCACAGATATTTAAATCTGAAAATGCCGGTTGTAGAATCTCCAATTAAGTAAAGACCTATTATGATTGAAGCATGACACTGCTTGTTTTCATTGTGCAGTGAAGGAACTATAATTATGAAATGTGAATTGCCTAGCTAATGTAATATTTATTTAAACTTTTGTAATATTATACATATTAATGGCGTATTTTTAGCCTGAGGCATTCTCTACCAGCCAACCATAGGGTAGTGCAGAGATGACATGGGAGGTACAATTGTCTGCAATAACAAAGGTAACAACGGCACGTTTACATTTGCACGTGCAAGTCACAATTTTTTTATAGATTATAACTAAAATTGATACTGACACAATTACATAAATAGAAAACATACAAAATATCCATATACAAACTTACACAGATACATCTGTTAATTCTAAATGTGTAATTAGAAGTTATTAGGAATTTTCGGTAGTGAACATTGTCTAATTTAAAATGAAACAACAACTAGATGCGAGTGCCACTACCACGATAGTTTTTGTGCATATGCCAAAGCTGGCAACCCTAGCGCGACCGCCGAGCGTAGGTATGAAAAGTGAAGTACATACAGGTGATTGACTTCTGTACCTTTCAGTTTTGTGGCCAGAAACTAACTGTCATAGTCCACTCTTCACCAAATAGTGACTGCACATGTGCTCAGCGAGACAGGACATGAGCCCATCGCCGCTCTATGCTGGTGGATTTATGTGCAGCCTGTAGTCCGTTAGTCGCCTTTCAGACACCCAAGGGAACAGAAAGGGTGGTAGTACGATTATTTTAATAAAGCCGCTAAGCGACACAGCTCGGCACGGTGAATTTCTTAATGTATAAAAAATTATAAATA
This sequence comes from Scoparia ambigualis, assembly GCA_963921215.1. Taxonomy (NCBI): domain Eukaryota; kingdom Metazoa; phylum Arthropoda; class Insecta; order Lepidoptera; family Crambidae; genus Scoparia; species Scoparia ambigualis. Next base: position 8,881 of record CAWUEP010000051.1, read on the forward strand.
TCTGAACCGCATTGTTCTTTTTTGTTCAGGCCGAGATTCCTGACGGCAGCTCGTCCGAAGAGATCGACGCGGAAGCCCTCTCCGACTCGTCGCAGGAGCTGAACGCGAAGCACAACCACAACGGGCTGGTCGAGGCCAGCATCGAGGTCAGTAGGGCACGATACATGCATACATAGGTTCCCGACTCTTATCCTCAAAGGGTAAGGCGGACACTCAGAAGCAGTCCTCTGCCATAGTCTACGGCACACCAAGTTACAACTGCGCGTGTGCGGCAAAAAAGTGATTATAACATATTTGACGTAAAACTAATGAATGTTTAAATAATAAATATGTTTTTATTTAAATAAAAGTTTTTGGCTGCTTTTATAATCCTGTATATCTAGGTATGAGGTGCGTGCGCTCCGTCATTGGCGCAAGGGGTGAATAATAGCGGTTTCGTTGTCGGATTGTGCTGCTGCTATAGGATCAGGTGGAAACATTTGGCGAGGGGCGCCATAAACCTCATAAAAGGAGGTTTATGGCGATAAACAAAAGCAGTATTTAAGGATTTAGATTAAATGAAAATGTATTATCCTTTTATGTGAAATCACTTATAAGACATGAGATCTGACACAACAACACACTTCATAGACGAGTAAATAAAAATAAAATAAAATCAAATTAATTTATTCGTAATAAATGAGGTACATTATAGTGATGGTAAGTGTGAGGTTGAGAATCGCACATTTAGCTAACATGTTAGCATACCAATAGTAAATTAAATTAAATCAAATTAAATATAATTAAAATGAAATCAGAAATAATTAAGTGTACATGTCACAAGATTGCTTTCAAGCATTACATTTGTTATATATAAATTCATCAATGTGACGTTCAAAATGTGACGCTTCTGCCATAAATCAAAGATAGGTTTTTTTCAAACCAAATATAAATTGTGTTCAAAATAGGCAGTATGGGTGTGTGTATATGTGTATCTTTGCCTACCACAAAAATAGAAAACAAAACACTTGTCGTATTATCTTGTCATTCTCGGTACGGAAAAAAGATGTCGGCGCGTGAGTTTTTTGTAACAAAATAGTGAAATCGAATAAAATCCTGGGAATCCTTTGTAAAAAGCCATCGGAGGCTACTGTGTATATCATCGGACGGAACTAGCGCTGAACGGCAGCCTAGATACCGTAAATTCCCTCGTGTTTGATAGGTGTCGGTCACCTCGAGGACAGCATTGTAAAAAGCTAATCGGTAAGCCGGGGAGTCGGTCCCCCTTGGTATGGAGGAATAAGTGTTCACTGATCGGTGTAACGGACGTGTTCGGTGAGCGTTTGGCCGGGCCTTGGAATCGGCAGGCGTACGACGCCGTGGGCTTCGCACCGCACCACCGGCAGCTGGCTGCGATCCAAAGAAACATTCAAAGATTAGTTTATCACCCACAATATTGAATTACAGTCATAAGAATATTCACGAATAATGTAGATTCATTTATTAATGTTATTTATAAGTACGTACAGATAGCGCACGAGTTGAATGCGCAGCGCGGAAGAGAGGTCCCAGCTTCCCCCCACCTTAGGTTACGTCACGTCAAGCACACGACTGCATTCAAATCGCGCGTTATCTGTTTTTGATTCACCGAACATACCTACTTTAAAAAAAAAAACAAATTTACTGTCTACATTCAGTTTGTTTTTTTATTTCCTAACATAATTTATAAATAATAAATTTATATATTATTATTATTAAATTACTCTTCGATTTTTGTGGTTGATATGTTTGCTGTTCCATATCGGTGGTCTTTCTAAAACAGCTGAAATAATTTCTTCCAACGACATTTTACACGGCTATGTGTCGAGTTCGGTGAGCAGCAGACGACACTATAACCACTCGGCCGCGCATTCGCCGCTAGACTGGCGCGCGACGCTCGTTACCCGCCGCCCGCGCCGCGGCCGTCCAGAACGGTTAATACAAACTGAAGCATTTCAATCAAGTCGCGCGAGCCGCGTAATCTTGGAAAGACGCGCTTTTATGATGACTAAAATTAAGATTAAAAGAACTATTGTTTATAAAGGTAGGTACCAAATCTAGATGTTATTACAGATAAAGACCTTGAAAACCATAAGATTATCTGATCCAACCAGACCCTGAACCACCAGGTCAGCGATCAGGGCCTGCTTGGAATTAGTTGCGATTCGCAGCGTTAATGTTTTAACCAACTTAAAAACTAAACTCACCGATTGATGAATGTTGACCCACCTTGCAACCTGAGGAGAGGACACAGGTAAGGAAGGAAATAGGACGGTTGCAGATCAGCTGCTGTGATGGCTCCTGGCCTCACGCCGGCCGCCTCCTAGAGGCTGTCCAGATGGCCCCGTCCCACTCGCCGAGCAGCCGCCTCCTCCACGATATCGCCGGGAACCGGTTCCCACCAGCTCACCACGCGAGGCTAACCGTGCCTGCTAACGCGAGGTAATGTTCGCAATATACGCGCTGCCGTCGCGTTTGTTCGTCCGATTATTCACACACAGCAGCCTCCGATGGCTGTTTAGAAAGAGATTATTGAGATATTATCCGATTAACTGTTGATTCACAACGAATGCACGTAGGCATGTACCGACACACCGAAACTAAAGTCACAACAACGCGACGCGAATTCTGCCGTCAGAAATATAAACGCGTACAACCCGCGGTTGTTTTTACACCAGATAATGAGGTCTGAGCTGTCCCGTACCGTGGGAAAATCAAAAATCAGCACCGAAACTTAACAGACCTCCGCCATTACGTGTTATTCCGAAAACCGAACCGATACCGAAGCGAACTGACATACGAATGTCAATGTCAACTGACAGTTTTGTTTTTATGTATCCGTCAATGTGGGTACGCAAAGTACCACCCGTACGGCCTTAATTTGATTTTAAACATTATCGTTCAGTTGCTGGAACGGTTTTTAAAGTTAATGCTTCATTAAATATTGCTGTCTTTTTCTGCGTCTAGCGTACAAAAAAAGACAGCAATATGTTTAATGGAGGATTAACTTTAAAAATCGTTCTTGCAACTGGCTGACTACTTATCAATACTAATGCATATAGACGTAACTTTGGTCCTGCCAAACCAGGAAACAGCAATAAAGGGTTTAAATACATGAGTATTATAAAACCATTATTTAAATTCTCTAAACAACCGACTACTAGTACTGAGAGTCTTCCACAGGAAAAAGGTATCGATGTTTTAAAAAAAGTTACAACAAATACAGATTTAGTTTATCGGGATGATCCAAATGAATTAATAGAACGATTAAAATTACTGCTCGCGTCAAAAGCTGCTGGTATCACGGGTTTGGATGGTGAAATCGTTGCAATAATAGAAGAACTGCATGAAGCGGGCATCATAAATATAGAATATTTATGCGTGCATAAATAGCGTGGGTAAAATTACTATATTCTTTTTTTTAATTTTTTTTTATGTCGGATGATGATGATTTTCTTTCTGCAAGTGACAGTGGTTCTTCGTACCATTCTCTCGCCAACTCTTCTGACCATTCCTACGCTACAGGCACGTGCCTCACACATGAACTTGACCTCCTTCCGAACAGCTTAAATATATGTCACATCAATTCTCAAAGTGTTTCATGTCACTATACTGATCTTCTTGACACCTTTTCATCGGATAGTGTTCATGCTATCCTCGTTTCGGAGAGTTGGTTTAAGCCATGCTTGAGCTCCACTTCCTTTTGCCTACTCGGGTTTGTGTTAATTCGCAATTACCGCGTTGGAAAGGGCGGTGGTGGAGTAGCTATTTACCTCACCTCTCATATTAGTTATAAACTCCTGTCTTCTTCTTCGTCTCGGTATGGGTGCATGGAGTATCTCTTTATCGAAATTGATGTCAAAGGTGTCAAGGCCGTACTTGGAGTCGTATACTGCCCTCCTTCCATAGACTATATCTCCGACTTGGAATCTCTCCTTGAATCCTTCTCTTCTGATTACAATCATCACATTATAATGGGCGACTTTAATACAGACCTTTTAAAGGACTATAACCTCTCCCGCAGGTTGCGATATATTATTGAGTCCGTTAACTTTAGCATTCTCCCTCTTGGTGCTACTCATCGCAATCTTGCATCCACTGATACATGGATCGACCATATTATCACATCTTCTGTTGCTCATGTCATTAAACACGGCCAAATTCTAGCATCTGCTTTCTCTAGGCACGATTTAATTTTCCTCGCCTATAAAATAAAACCCCCTAAACCCAGGCCGAAAATTATCCGTATGCGTAATTTTGCAAGGATGGATGTGGAGAAACTTGAGCATGACGCGCGTGCAATTGACTGGGCCCCTGTCTGGGATGCGTCATCCACTGACGATATGATAGCGTATTTGCAAAGTGTTACCTTAAGCCTATTCGACACTCACGCACCACTGACGCGCGTGCAATTGACTGGGCCCCTGTCTGGGATGCGTCATCCACTGACGATATGATAGCGTATTTGCAAGGTGTTACCTTAAGCCTATTCGACACTCACGCACCACTGAGAAGTGTTAAGATGAGGCGACCACCCGCGCCATGGATTACGCCTGGTGTTCGTATGGCGATGAGGAAGCGGGACAAGGCCTTCCGAGTGTTCAAAAGGTGTCGAACGGACTGCAATTGGGAAGCCTACAAGTCTGCCAGAAATCGGTGCAATCAGTGGGTAAGAAAAGCTAAACGTCACTACATTCACAACAACGTTCTTGATTCCACACCTGCTGATACCTAGAAGTTTCTTCGTTCGCTTGGCATCGGCAAGTCAGTGGGTTCACACAAGCCATTATTTACACTGGATGAACTTAACAATCATTTCTCCTCTACTAACACACTTTCTGAAAACGTTGAACGTTCAACCATTTCTACCATAACTTCGTACACTCCTCTTTCTGTCGATCAATTTTCATTCACTCCGCTAACCGAGGAAGAGGTCCGCAAGATTATTCTCTCTATTAAGTCTAAGGCAATAGAAGATGACGGTGTTGGTAGAGGTATGATTATTTTTATTTTAGAATGTATACTCCCCGTTCTTACCTACATCCTTAATTTTTCCCTATCTTCTGGAGTATTTCCATCATCGTGGCGTAAAGCTTTTGCTATCCCTCTTCCAAAAAATTCCAATCCTTGCATTCTCAGTCACTACAGACCTATTTCCATTTTGCCATTCCTATCCAAAATCTTAGAAGCTGCCGTCCATGAACAATTATCATCATTCGTTCTCCGGAACAACCTTCTTAGCCATATCAATCCGGATTTCGTCCTCGACATAGTACCTCTACTGCTCTCTTGAAGGTCATGGAGGATATTCGGGATAGTATGGAGCATGCGCGGCTGACTGTGTTAGTTCTTATTGACTTTTCTAACGCATTTAACGCAGTCGACCATGACATCCTTCTCTCCATTCTGACACAACTTGGATTCTCTTCCTCAGTGTGGACGTGGTTTTCTTCTTACCTTCGTGATCGCCAGCAAGCTGTTCGAGTAGACCAAACCGTTTCTAACTGGTGCGACCTAGTTGCTGGTGTTCCACAGGGTGGTATACTTTCACCTCTTCTCTTTTCGCTTTTTATAAATACTCTTTCCACTCATCTCTCTTCATCTTTTCATCTTAATGCTGACGATCTGCAATTATATGCACAAGACGATATTAGCACCTTAAACAAAGCCATCGTGTATATTAACCAAGACCTTCAGAAAATTCACGACTGGTCAGCCAGTCATGGCATATCTGTTAATCCCAGTAAGTGTCAGGCGATAATTATTGGCAGTTCCCGTCAACTATCCAAGGTGAATGTGGCTTCTGTGACCCCCATTGAATTACAACGGCCAGGTAATACCGTACTTGTCAAAAGTTAAGAATTTAGGTTTAGTTATTGACAGTACTCTCAGTTGGGATGGGTATATTGGAAACATATCTCAGAAGGTTTCAAACACGCTCAGATCTCTGTACAGATTCAAACATTTCCTTCCTTCTAGTACAAAGATAATCTTAATGCAGGCTCTTGTCCTTCCCATCCTTGACTACGCTGACGTATGTTATACTGATGTCAATCAAATTCATCTCAACAAGTTAGATCGTCTCCTCAACAAATGCATACGGTTTATTTTTGGGCTGCGTAAATACGACCACATTTCAGATTTTCGGCATCAACTCAAATGGCTTCCTATTCGGGAGCGCAGGAAAGTGAGAGTTGTTGGTTTCCTCCACAACATCATCCACAACCCACTTGCTCCGGAATACTTGAAGTCTAGGTTTCAGCTTCTGGGTGCCTCTCACCAACGTAATCTTCGCTCTTTCAGCAACCTCCTTCTTGAGACCCCAGCCCACCATTCTGGATTTGTATCCAACTCGTTTACCCTCACTGCAATACGACTCTGGAACGCCTTGCCCTTGCACATTAAAAAAGCTACCAGTAAAAATATGTTCAAGAGAGTGGTACGCGAGCACTTCTTTAAATCTCTGCATTAATTTCTTAGTCTGACATTATATTGTATTTTTTTTATATATATTATTGTAAGTAAGTTTATATATTATTAGCTATTTCTATATTTATTTATTATTTTATAAGTATTATATCTTAATCATGTATTATATATATTTGTCTACAAATAATTAGGTTTTTAGTCTAGTCTTTTTTTGCAAGCTTGTTTTTCTCTAGACACCCTTACTGGTCGACTGGTAGAGAATGCCTCAGGGCATTAAGTCCGCCTTTTGCTGTAATTTTGCAATAAAGAATAAATAAATAAATAAATAAAATTAAGCAGTATACTCACAGTAAGCAAAGCATTGAGACTATTTATGTTACTATCTGTGTATATGTTTTATTATTTTATTTTATTTTTATTCTAAGTAAGTAGGTATGGTCGGTGAATCAAAAACAGATAGCGCGCGAGTTGAATGCAGTCGTGTGCGTGACGTGACGTAACCTGAGGTGGGGGAAGCTGGGACCTCTCTTCCGCGTTGCGCATTCAACTCGTGCGCTATCTGTACGTACTTACAAATAACATTAATAAATGAATCTACATTATTATTGTTATTACTGTAATGCAATATCGTGGGTAATAAAATAATCTTTGAATTTTTCTTTTTTCGTCTTTGGTCTTCGTAATTACGATGGAACTCGTCTCTTTGCTTCCTTTGTTTAAAGTATGGATTCACTTCTTCTTTTGCACATAGTAAATCGTACCTACCGTATAAATGAACTATTATAAAATTAAAATTTTGTTCAAATATATGTAAAAATATTTCTTTCTGATCTCAGAGGTGAAAACTTCTAAGATTTGATGAAGCAATGTTGACTAAAAACATAAGCATCAAGCACTGACAAATTTCGACGGTTGAAAGCCAGACCTCGGTAGCCAAGTGGTTAAGGCAGCCGCCCGGAATGCGGAAGGTGCGTGGTTCGATTCCCGCCTGAGGTTGTCGTCTTTTTTCAGTGTTTATAATTTTACTTAAGTATATTTAAGCGTTAATAAAAACGCTAAAAATATAAAACATTATTATAAAATTCATGACGTCGGCGCCGACGTGTGTGTGTGTGCACGAGTTTGGAAGTCCTGGCACACAATACCAGGACAAACGAACATTCCCAAGCTCTACAGCTAACCACACCACTACGAGTCCAACCCATGTCCGGATCCCGCCGGAGGCGCCTGGTTAAAGGCACGACCAGCGGGGGGCTAGAACCGGAACCCCGTAGTACCTCTGAAAACACAACCGGACCCGTAGTTCCAGTTGCGATACCCTATCTATTGAGGTCGGTAGATAGGGACTGCGAGTTGTGCCCTTCGTGCAACGAGAAGTGAGCGAGCTTGACAGCTCCGGTTACCTATCTGGACAATAGGCAGTGAACTACACGTGTTCACGGGGATACTCTCCTGAGACACTAGTCTTATGAGTACCGAATGAAGAGCGCGCTGCGGCGGGCACTAATTTGGCGTCAAGACCTAACGTTGGTGGTCTCCTGCGCGAGTGTTCTACTGGCGCAGGGACGTCTGGCACTTCTTGCAATAACCTAACGGTTGGTCTCGAGGTGCCAGTACAAATAAACTTAGTGAAGTAAGGAGAGGGGATGCGACCAGGGAGACCCGTAGAAACGGTTGTCCCGCTGGCCGCCCGTGGCACAGTACAGGGGCCCAAGCGAGCCTAACCAGCTCGTGAGGCTGCCTCACCATGCCACGCATAATCTCGGGGTGGTCCGTCGTGCCGGTTGGTGACCGGAAGGTGGGGTCCCGGCGGCCATTCCCGGGGGGGTTCGGGGGCCCTTCCGTTCGGCAGGTTAATAATACTCGTCTGTGGGCAAATTCCTGGGGAAACAGGCCACCACACTTTGACCATTCGCATCGCGGCATCATTTTCTCGATTCACGCCTCTCTCTTTCCACTCCTAAAATGACAGCGCCTAACAACAAAACTGGTTCTACAGCGGTGCACACCCCCACCACAACCTTACCGTTTGAGGTGGAGTTCGCTAACATCCGCGGACTCCATACCTGCAAACCTCAATGCCGTCCACCACCATCTTGAGACGGCACGGCCAGCAATGTTGTTCCTGACGGAGACACAAATAATCCGCCCAGCTGACACCACCTACCTGAACTATCCCGGCTTTGTGCTTGAAGAATCCTTCAAAGCCAAAGCCGGATTTTGCTTATTCGTTCGGGCGGATGTTTGCTGTCGGCGTCTGCGCTGTCTGGAGGACCCTTCCTTCTCCCTCCTAGTGGTACACGTCGACTTAGGCTCTCATTGCCGTGTCTACGTCTGCGTCTACCAATCCCATAACGGCGACATGGAGACAACTCGACTAATTGAACATCTTAGTCGGGTAGCGGTTTTCATCGGCGGAATTGGTGTTTTTGGGGGACTTCAACGCCCACCATGAGTTGTGGTTAGGTTCCTCCAAAACAGACCATGCTGGTAGAACTGCCCACGCATTCGCTCTCACGCATGACCTGACGCAACTTGTGAACCAACCCACCAGGATCACCGGACATAGTTGGCCATGCGCCCTCCTTACTCGACCTTCTGCTGACGAGTCGCCCAGCTGGATACCAGGTGGAGATTCGAGCTCCTTTAGGTTCCTCGGATCACTGCTTGATATCCAGCACAGTGCCCTTGGCATCGCGCCCGCCAACAGCGGTTTCGAAACGCCAGATTTGGCACTACGCGTCGGCAGACTGGGACGGTATGCGGGAGTATTTTGCATCCGTCCCTTGGAGGCAGCGCTGCTTTAGTGGGAAGGACCCGACCGCTAGCGCCACTGCCGTTGCTTATGAGATAGTATTAGGAATGGAATACTATATTCCACACTCCTATGTCATCAGCAAAGGCAGACGCAACCGCTGGTTCAATCGCGAGTGTGTCAGCGCTGTTGAGAGCAAACAGACGGCATACCGCGCTTGGATCAGAGGTAAAGCTCATGGGGATCCCGAAACTCGCTCGCTAAAAGCAGCCTATAATAATGCCACCAAGTCGTGTAAGAGGGCGTACATTAGAGCGGATGCCCAGCGCGTTGCACGAGTAGGCCAAGAACTCCTGACGCATCCTACGGGCAGCCGTAGCTACTGGCGTCTGGCCAAAGCCGTGCAATCCAACTTCTTACTTCAAATATTGACGCCGTTTACGACTGGAGTATTACCAATAAAATGGATTTCAACTGTTCAAAATGCTGTGGAATGACTTTCGGACGCATGTCCCGCCCTATTGAGTTTCTATACAAATTGGGTGATAACTACATAACAAAATCATTAACCATAAAGGATCTAGGCGTTACATTCGATCGTAAGCTCACTTTTCATGACCACATCGCTGCTGTCGCAAAGGAATCGTTCCAACGGTTGGGTTTCGTACTACGAAACTCTCAAGATTTCAAGAGCGATGGAGTAGTGAAACTTATCTTTAGTTCCCTGGTCCGCACCAAACTTGAAGCCATTGCGTGTGTGTGGCATCCGCATGAAAGCAAGTACCCACTTCTTCTGGAAAAGGTTCAGAAGGCCTTTCTTAGGTTTTTGTACAGGCGAAGATATGGTTATTACCCCTATGTGTATCCAACAAAGTTTCTCCTTGGGCATTTAGGATACAATTCCTTGGAGGTAAGAAGGGCGAATGATCAACTCACTACAATGATAAAAATTCTTCGTGGGAAAATAGATGCCCCTGGACTTCATGGCGAGCTTTGTCGATTGTTTGCACCTGACAATTTCTATAGGAGCGGGAAACATAAATTATTTGCCATACCAACTTGTCGAACTGTATTACGCTCAAAATCACCTATCCCGCGGACTCTCACCGCACTTAACGCCATCCTGGATGCAGCCCCTGACTGAGATCTGTTTGTGGATGGATGGGCGGAAATTTTGTCTGTGTGTTTGAAGCATTGTTAGCAAGCAAACGCTATCTATGTTTGATATGACATTTTACTTTTTTTTTAAATTTTGTTAATATTTGTATATGTATATTAATTTTGTTAATTTTGTTTCTTTTTAATTTGATTTTCTAAATAATTTATATTTCATTCATGTTTCAATTTTGATATTTTACTGTTATCATTATCATTGTTTAGATATTTTTGTTATATGATTTTTTGTGACTGTAATTTTAGAATTTTAATTTTTTTTTGTATGCAATTAATTAGTGTAATTGGACAATTCCGTACTAATTAATTAAATAAATAAATAAATAAATAAATAAAATAAATAAATTCTGCCAACCCTCGCTGCCACCACTAAGATGTCCTGACGGAACTTAAGCTCACAAGCCGCAGGAAAAGGTCAATCTCCTGGCCAAACTCTTTGCGGCTAACTCCCGGATCGATGACTTTAATGCACAGCCACTCTCAATTCCTCACTGTGGCCACACAATGTCTGATATTAAAATCAGGCAGTTTGATGTTCGTGCGGAGCTGCAGTCAATCGATGTCCGGAAAGCTAACGGTCCTGATGGCATCCCAGCAACAGTCCTGAAAATGTGTGCAGCGTAGTTGTCCTCTGTGTTAACGCGTCTGTACCGTCTCTCGCTCTCTTCGGGTTGTGTGCCGGAATCTTGGAGAGAAGCTAATGTGCAACCGGTCCCTAAAAAAAGATATCGGTCAGATCCGACTAATTACCGCCCTATAGCCGTAACTTCAGTGTTGTGTAAGATCCTAGAACGAATATTGAACAAACAGCTTATTCGATACCTAGAAGATCACTCCCTAATTCACGATCGTCAATATGGGTTTCGGCCAAAACGGTCAACGGGTGATCTTCTAGCGTACGTCACACATCTCTGGGGTGAGGCTATTGACAAGCGTGGCGAGTCACTGGCAGTTAGCCTTGACATAGCCAAGGCTTTTGATCGGGTCTGGCACAAAACTCTTCTGCTCCCGGCATACGGTTTGCCCGCTCAGTTCTGTACCTGGATTGCTAGCTTCCTGTATGAGCGTAGAATCCGTGTCCTTTCGGATGGATGCGCTTCGCGGTTCATGTCAGTGAACGCTGGTGTTCCTCAAGGCTCCGTTCTATCCCCTAGCTGTTCCTTCTGCATATCAATGACATGCTTCCTCTTGGAAACATTCATTGCTATGCAGATGATAGCACAGTGCATGGGGGATATAACGGTCACCCAATGGCTGGGCGGGTAGACACCGCAATGAAGCGAGCAAATCTTGTCATTGAGCTCGATCGGGTGTTGGACCTCATTTCTAAATGGGGCTCCGATAATCTGGTGGAGTTCAATGCCAAGAAAACACAGGTGTGCGCGTTCACAGCGAAAAAGTCGTCATTCCTTCCCCTTCCCTCTCTTCAGGGTACATCTCTAGACCTGCAGAGCAGTATTAACATGCTCGGTATGAATATCCGCTGCGATCTGAACCAAAAGGACTACATCGAAACCGTGATTAAAAATGCCTCACGTAAACTCGGTGTCCTGAACAAGGTGCGGCGATTCTTCACGCCTGATCAGTTGTGTCTATTATACAAGACACAGGTGCAGTCTTGCGTGGAGTATAGCTCTCACCTTTGGGACGACTCCGCAAAGTACCTTCTCGATGCCTTGGACAGATTGCATCGCCGCGCTGTGCGCGTTATCGGCAATGCGGAGGTCACTAAAACTCTCGAGTCTTTGCACTTGCGTAGAGATATTGCGTCACTCAGCGTCTTTTACCGTTTATACCATGGCGAGTGCTCTGAAGAACTCTTTGACCTCATCCCTCCTTCTCCCTACCTCCATAGGAGTACGCGTGCTGCTCTCCGGAGTCACCAATTTACAGTCTCTAACATTCCATCACGCACAAAGAAATTTGGTGACTCGTTTCTTTGTCGCACTTCCAAAAGATGGAATAATCTACCAGCACACGTATTCCCTCCTACCTATCACATAGGGTCCTTCAAACGAGGCGTGAAGAAGCACTTTGTGGGCCGGCAGAGTGAGGGTGACTGATGCTACGTCTCTTACGCTGCACCAGTTGTCCTCGCGCCTGGACTTCATTTCCACTTAACATCAGGTAGAGTGGGGTCATTTGCCGGGGTTAGCATTAAAAAAAAAACATTACTCGGACTGGATTTGGATTGTAATTTAAACTGGAAACAGCATATTATAAAATATAACAAAAATTGTCAAAATTCATTTACGCCCATTAACTCAAAAGAAATTCCGACTTAAAAACTTTACTAGCCGCGTACTACGCCTACAGCTATGCTTGGATCACATATGGGATAATTTTGTGGGGCAACAGCACGGACTCGGAGTATATATTTATTCTACAAAATAAGTGCATACGTATCCTTGCACAAATAAAGAGTGCTGAAAGCTGCAAACCATACTTCTCTAAATACAAATTACTACCATTAAAATGTATATATGTACTAGAGTTGTGTAAGTTTGTGCGCAAGTATCCCAATCTATACATTTAGCGTTTTAGTCCGATTTTTATAAAAAAAATATTATTTTAACAAATACAGATTTAATTATAAGGAACAAAAATATATTAATTAGATGAACGTCCGTCCGATCCGAAATCCACAGCAAAAGTGGGCGATGCTCGCCGCTCAACCTTTAGGAATAAAGCATAAATAGCGGGACCGTTCTCCGGTCTTATTGAGCTTATAATATAGCACATCATTACGTTTTACATAACGTCCCGCATCAAGCGCACCGTCATTAAGTTTCTGCAGCAGCGACTGGGTTTCTTCGTCAGCGGCCTGCGCTATCTGGGTCCAGTTATGCGGCCTCGCTATTTGACACATATTAATTGCATTGCGACTAAAGTAATCCGCGTGTGATAGCGCAGTCCCCTTACGATACTCCAGGTCAAAGGCATAATCCTGCAAGTACATCCACCACCGAGCTATTCTAGGCAGGAGATCTTTCTTGGGTTGGGTAAGTTTTAAGGCGTTGCAATCCGTAATTACTTTAAACTTATTTCCGACTAAATAATGCCTAAAGTGTTGCAGGGCCTTAAGCACAGCCAGCGTTTCCAACTCGTAAGAGTGGTAACGGGGCTCAGCACCCTGAGTAACCTTGCTGAAGTACGCAACAGAGGGCCTAGTCAACTGGCAAACGCTCGACCGGTGACAGCTTCAAAATCGCTCATCAAATTCGCTAGGCTACATCGATATCGATAAGCTAAGGGATATAGAACATACAGGCTTGTCTTAGTATTTTTTTGTTTGATGATAATGTAACGCTTATGGAAGATTAATAAATAGGTAGTAACCACACCGATCCTTTTGAGTTTTAGTGAATTGAATGTCACTTTACTAAGAAATTCGGGTAGACTCCTTGAGACAATTTGAAAAATGAATCAATCGCTTTTTTCGCCGGAAGTTCGCCAGGCAAGCACGTTTGTAAATAAGTACTTATAATGATGACGAGTGACTTACCTACCATAATATGATAATGATATGAGACCAAACCCATTTTTCAGCTTATAATATAAATAAATTAAGACTGAAGACCACAAGCAAACGCTTGCTGCCAAGAATTTCTCAAATATTAACAACTTGACGTCCGTCTGTAATAAAATAAGTGATAACACTAAATGTTACAAACCGCGCGAACATTGAAACAGTTTGATCTTAGATGCGAGTACCCACTAGGTAGTGATTAAAACGTTTGCATCTTGTTTGAGTACATCGTCTAAAGTAACTCTATGGCGTAGCGGCTAAGGCTTTCAGGTTTAGTTGTCTAACTACAACACCTATCACATTACTTTTCTAATTGATTATTGTCCTAAATAAAATAAAATAAAAAACATTCCAAGTACATGGTTTTGCTAGTTAAATTAAAACTAATTTTAAAATATGCAAACTAGCGAAGCAATGTACTTACTGTTACTTGAAAGGTAATGCTAGAGGTTTAACTAATGCAAAAAGTCCCCGATCGCGCCGCACCGGTTTGTTATCTTGCCAGTTAGTTACGCAACTTTCACATTACCGAGCTAAAGGATGGGTAACCAAATAAAAAGCGTCTCGAGCTCTTCCGTGCTTCGGAAGGCACGTAAAGCACACTGCGGTTGTATTGGCTCAGGGCTTAGAGAATCGCATAGCCGAAGTTCTCGTGAATAGACGCCCTTGCTTCTTAAGCGCGCGCAGATAGTAATTTGCGACGTTGCCGGGAGATCAGCACAAATAAGCCTGTTATAGCCCAGTCTGCCTTAGTGCTGTCGTTCATGTGGGAACGTTCAGGACGTTCATAGGATGACGATGAAGACAACATCGCCTTAATATAGGATTGTTTCATTGTTACTTATTTATAGCGGTAGGTACCGAAAATAATTGAAATTAAAAGTCAAATCATTTATTAAATATACGCCTTCACAGACACAATGACATGATCGTGGTCTCTACGCGACAAGTTAAAATATTTATTTATTTTACATTATTTATTTCACTGCCATTCATTATGAGTTGGTTGATAATGTTTCGAAATAAAACATAGGATTATTTATATGTTTACCAAAAATAATTTTAAAACAATTAATTTTATATAATTACCCTAGTATGTTGATAATGAATCAAGTACAACTTTAAGCCAAGTTTAATGCAGTTTCATTCAGGGACTGAAAGCGGTTACGGTATAAGGTTACGTTACCGGTAAAAAATAAGTGTACCTTAATAAAATAAAGGTAAGGCTTTACCGTTATTTAACCTTTATGCGATATCGGTACCGAAAAACGTTGCATTGACAGTTGCGGGGCGCAGGGTGAGGGGTGAGACTTGCTTTTGCTTGCGAGGCGACGAGTAAAAACCTGTTTTTGTTGCGTGTCGCGCGCAAAAATGTGTAAAAAATGTGCGCGTGTAAACATTATTTTACACTAGTGCGGAAATTGGTATTTACAAACTCATGTCAATAGTAAGCCTTACATTAGTCTACTCGTCTGTGAAAACTTACTGCACTAGTATAATAAGTCTATCATTACGTGTTGCCATTTGCGATGCATACCGATTCATTGCGTATGACGCCATGGAGCTTCATTGATATCTTTTACGTATGGCGTTTGACGCCAAATGGCGTCATAAATAATTCCTCTGAAATTCTATAGAATGACTATTTAGAGAATTCTAATTAACAGAACTTATATTATTTGACACGTAGATTATGCTTGTATTGATCGTTTTAGGAGATAGCGCCAGTTAAAAAACTTCAGTGGTTGCAAACTTTTTGTTCCCTAATTTTACTTCTTTTGTGTATGGCGTATGACGCCACATAGCGTCATAAAGAAAATTCCACTGAAACTTTGTAGAATTACTTTTTAGGGAGTGCTAATTAGCAGAACTTTCATTATATTGAGGATTTGCTTGATGTAATAAATAATTCGCTACGCGATTTTCTATGCCGGACGATAAACGCGATTATGCGGCATACGTTTTTGACGCGTTAAGACTTATTATGGAACAACGATGTAAAGGTTTAAACTGGCTCGCCATCTTTCCTTTATTAATATTTTCTAATTATAAATTGAATTAGTGACAATAGGGCTTCGAACCGGTTTAAAAAATCCCGGTTATTGAATAAGGTTTTTACAAAAACCGCTTCCAATGTAAATGAGAGGGCTTCAAAAACCTAAATAAACCAGTTTAATGCAAAGCTGCGAAATGTACCTACTGCTGGCGAGGCTATTAGGCTAATGGCAACCTTCCGTGTGTAGACATTAGCTCGCAAGTCGATTTAAAACTCGCGCGCTCACTTTGGGAGAGCGGTATTTCAGGCAAATAGAATTCATGTCTACGTATGGAAGGTCGCTATTCGCTTTGCCACTCGCGCGCTCGTGTTGTCCCGGTGTGTTTAGGTACTTATAAAAAGAAGAAAAAACCTCTATAAACCGTTTAATTGATTCAATACCCATTTTATTGTTTTTTTAGAAACAGGTTTTTTTAATGTTTGGGTAGGCCCACGGGCCGATGTAATCTGTTATGCAGATGATACTCTGATCACGGCCCGGGGCGGAAATTGCGCAGAGGCAGGGAGACTGGTCACCGTCATAACATCTCTGGTGGTGGACAGAATCCATATGTTGGAGGTCGAGGCAGCGATCGGTAAAACTGAGGCTCTTTTTTCCATGGGCATCGACGAGGACCGCCGCCTGGAACCCACCTAGATATAGACGAGCATAGGATCCGGGTTGGGGTCCGGATGAAGTATCTGGGTCTCATTCTGGACGGGCGTTGGCGCTTCGAGGAGCACTTTCGCAAACTCTCCCCTCTTCACGTCAGTGCGGCATCCGCTTTGGGACGCAACATGCCGAATGTTGGTGGGCCGAACGCTTTGACTCGCCGGCTTTATGCTAGAGTAGTGGGCTCGATGGCCCTTTATGGAGCCCCTATATGGGCGACTGCCCTCAACGCTACCAACAAACAACATCTTCGTGCCGCACAGCGGATAATAGCGTTGAGGGCCATCAGAGGGTACAGGACAGTGACTCATGCTGCAGCTTGTGCGCTGGCTGGCATCCCGCCATGGGGGTTGGAGGCAGTGAAGCTGGCGGAACTGTACCGACAGCGGGCAGAGGCTAAAGAACAGGGTAGAAACCATACTTAAGAAGAGCTTAAACAGGCTCGAGATTTGGCTGACCAAGAGCTGTTGGCCAAATGGGCCGATGATTTGCGGTCATCGACTTACGGCTCCCGGTTGTGTCGAGTCATCCAACCAGAATTGGGGAGATGGCTACAGCGGCGACATGGGACTCTATCTTTCCACTTGGAGCAGATGCTGTCTGGGCATGGATGCTTTGGACACTACCTGCACCGAGGGGAGTCGACGTCAGAATGCCACAGCTGTGGAGCTGCGCAGGACGCAGAAACGCACACCCTTGAGGAGTGCGGGTCGTGGGCTGCGCAGCGCCACAGTCTGATGTCGGTCGTTGGGGGAGACACTCTCGCTGCCTAGCGTGGTAAAAGCCATGCTAGACAGCGACAGATCATGGAGGGCCATGGCCTTGATCAGTGAAGCGGTTGTTTCACAGAAGGAGGCCGCGGAGAGGGTCCGCGAGGAGCAACTCCATGCGGACCCGATCCGACGCAGGCGAGTCGGTAGGAGAAGGCGGCATTTTGCCCACCTCCTTCCACCGCAGTGAGGCTTGCGTGACTGTGGGGTGGGAGACCCCATAGCCGCATTGCATGAAACTCATGGGAATCTGCAGGGCGCCCAAACTATCCCGGGCGTCCTCCCCACTGGCGGGCCGTTGTAGGGTGGAATTCGGAGTCTGCTGTCCGTGGTCCCGAACCACCCTAACGACAAGTGATGGGATGGTATAAGGAGTTTTAGTGGGTAAGGCCACTCTTCACCCGAGTCCCTGTCGAGGCCTTCGGACCTGGACAAGGAAGCGGGCGTAGGGGGGAGAGTCGCCACATAACCAGCGGGCTTCCTCAGGCCCGCTGTGTATCCGAAAATAGGATTTCTCCTTGTTTAAATGAAAAAAACCCTTAATAAAACGGTTCCTATGTACTGGCTGCTGACTAGTAAACAAGCCCTGAGTGGCTGTACATTATTTATTTTAAATATTGTATTGGATTATTTTATTTTCTTGCAATCGAATTAAGCTCGGGAGTTAAAATACCTCGTTTTAATATGTCATTTTAGCCACTTGTGTATCTACTATTAAAAACGGCTAGACTGAAAACTGATTTTATTTCAAATTCAAATTCAAGCGATTATTCAATATGAAGTTGAACCACCCGACCCATTTTCCATTTCATTGGACAACAATGAGAACAAGAGTTCCGACACCTACTCATGCGTATTTTTTTTTTTTTTTATATTTTGACTCGTTATAGTGGCTGCATCGCAACACTACGGTATAGAACCTAAATAAAGATACTCCTTTCACACCCTTTTGTAAACTTCTACTAAAAATACACAAAAGGTTTACAACCACTGATCCAAATAAATCACTTAGCAGCCATTCCAGCAAAATCGCGTAGATAAGTTACTTTACAATACACTAAACGAATTAGCAAACCCTTTACGTTTGACATCCGATTCCGACTGAATGCAATCACGTGTAAACAAGCCAAAATCATAACAAAAAGCAAAATATGTTCACTCATGGCTGAAGACGCGCAAGCGCGTCACTTTAATGGGTGGCGGCTGACGCACGGAGGCGTCACAGAATATTTGTTAGCCGCCATGCACAAAAGTCATTAAAAGAGGGATACGCAATGAATCGGTTAAGGGTTAAGTAAAAGTCCGTCCGCTTATTAGCAGACACTAGCTTGAGTTGGCGTTAATATACCTACCGGCAAGCGTACTTTTAAAATTCCGTGTGCACGGCAGTTGCATTGTTCTACAATATTATTCTGTGATTCTACTTAAATAAATATAATTACGTAAGGCGAGAGTAGGACTTATTGTACATAGGAATAAAATTGCATCCTATCTGGTACAGGTATTGTTCTATATATATATATATATATATATATATATATATACACATATGCACATATATTTACATACATATATATACATATACAAAATATTATCTACATATTATTTTATTTATTTATCAATAATTATTTTATTATTATACATTATTATATTTTTATAGGCGATCTTTTAGGTAATCTTTTTTTAAAGAAGTAGGTAATTTATTATATATTTTCACACACATAACTAACGGACTTTTAGAGTGTAAGTGAAGTTTAGAGGTTGGCAAAATTAATCTTGTTTGTGTTTTTGGCCGAAAAGAATATTTTGTGGGTATATCCTGTCTTTTAGTAAAAAATTCAAACCTATGCGCGGCGCACGTGTTTTGACAACGAGAACAATCCAAACTAAAGCTTTATAAGAAAGCCAGTAGTCGCTTATGCTTGAAACGGTTGTTAGCCGTCTCTTTCATACCGAAATAAACCTTTATTATTTAAAAACTCAAAATTACGCTACCGATATAAATTTGGATATCGGAATATTCCGGTAACCGCTATTTTTCGGTATGACGCCATACCGCTATATAAAGGTACCTTAATTTTTGGGTTATTCAGTCCCTGGTTTCATTGTTGGATACGACATGTGGTACACATCCCTTCTTTATTGTGAGCCTGATGCAGCATTAAATATTGGTGTTATTATGATTAACCATGCTTTTTGAAGGTATCCAGAATCTCCTAAGAAATTGGAACAATATACATACTTATAGAAAATTGTCATACATAAAAAGTTAGTAGGTAGGTAGTATATATTTACCAAAAATTATTTAAAAACAATTAATTTTATTTATTTATTTTATATTCACAAGTGAATCGACAGTTCTATAAAAAGTATAACACTGAAAATGTGAAACAGCAAACCATTTACAGAATCACACAAATAAAAATGTGATAGTAACATTACAAACTCAAACAACAATTACAATCGATTACTTCACAATCGCCAAATTGATAATAACTAAACTATTACAGAGTATGCTAGATATGGAACTTAATTTGTATTATATGTATAACAAGCCACCTTATGTTAAGCCACCTATTTAAAGAAAAAACAATATTATAACAAACACAATAGAACCCACCAGATTTAATAATCGGATAATAATAATGCAAGTTTATACATATAATTACCTTTGTATGTTGATAATGAATCAAGTGCAACTTCAATAGCTTAATGTTATGACTAGTAGAAATTGATATAAGTAGGTACTTAAACATTTTCTATAGGTACCTACTGCAAGTAAAATTAAATATCAAGTAAAAAATAACATTAATGTTGTATTTCTTAATATATTCTTATTTCCTTACCTAACTCTCTCAAAGTCAAAGTTTATTAAATATGAGGCTTCACTTTCTCTTATTGACATTAAAACTATATGTGTATAAAAATAAATGCCAATTGTGTGTTTATGAAGGTACTGTTTTTTAGTAGTACCTACCTAAGTAAATCTTTTTAATAAAGTACAATAAACTTAGAACTAAATTAACTTTATACTTAATTTTTCCCCATCATATAAACCAAATCACTATTTTATGGGTTAAATATATTTATGGCACACTGTTCCTTTTCTTAAAATAAAAATGTTGTCAACGAAGGTATTGTTTTTTTGTACATAAGTAAATCTTTTTAAATAAAGCACAATAAACTTAGAACTAAATTAACTATATTTATGGCACAGACTGCTTTTGTAGAATAAAAACGTTGACAACATTAGAGCTCCACAAAAAAAAATCATATAAATAACTAAATTCAACGATGCCAAAGCCATGTTCAATGCAGTTTCATTGTTGGATATGACATGTGGTACACACCCCTCCTTTCTTGTGAGTCTGATGCAGCATTAAATATTGTTGTTATTATCATTAACCATGCTTTTTGAAGGTATCCAGAATCTCCTAAGAAATTAGTACAATATACTTACTTATAGAAAATTGTCATAGATAAAAAGTTAGTAGGTAAGTACCTATGTATTATACAAAATTGCTTGATATTGTTTTTTACCAAATATGTTTTTTACCAACCATGTTTGTTCACCATTCTGAGGAAGTCCATCCTCCAAATTATGAGGTAACATTTAAGATTTTTGAATCGTCGTCTCAAATCTGCAAAACCACATAAAATAGTTTTATCTTTATGTCAATACTCTTTATTCTAGTAATTTTAACAAAACTGACATTTCCTGGTAAATCCCAATATAATAATAGGCATAATACTTACCTTTATTATGTAAGTAATAATTTATTTATTAAAACTTACCGTTTGAACGTAAGGACTGATATCTTTTCCTATTAAGAAAGATGCTTGTCTGTATAAGATTTATAGGGTATAGTCAATAGGTACACCTTACTACACTTAGAGCCTTGGTTTAATATTCTAAGCTACCTGGCAAATTAAATCTTCATTGGAACCTGTAAAACAAATAGGCAATCTAAGTTATAAATTGATAAATGGACATTATGGATAGGTTACATTTAATATTTATACAAAAAGTCCCTTACTGTTGTCTTATTCTTGACCTTTCTTGTCAGATTAAAGGTACTTAGGTGGATTTATTTGGCCCAAATGTTTGTATGGTTTGAGAGCCCCTACAAATTGTTATGCAGCGACTTGCTCTTCGTTGCGGAAAATGTTGCATGACACACATTTATTTGGTCACTCACATCGCAACAACTATATCAGCACGCAATTCCCGGCAGACCTTAGCTAAATATTTGAAAGTTCGTAAACGAGAACTCCGAGAACTATTCACAAGTACAACAAACTCGATTTCGTTAATTTGCTCCAAGTAACGTAGGGAAACATTTC
This sequence comes from Scoparia ambigualis, assembly GCA_963921215.1. Lineage (NCBI taxonomy): Eukaryota > Metazoa > Arthropoda > Insecta > Lepidoptera > Crambidae > Scoparia > Scoparia ambigualis. Next base: position 30,607 of record CAWUEP010000051.1, read on the forward strand.
TTCCTTAGCGCCTGAGCACTTGATTATCGCAGTCCACAATAGCCCTAAAAAGAGCATTTTAAACAAAACTTTCAACACAATACAACTATTCCTTCATCAGCTGATCAAACAATCGCCATTTTGTGTGAATTTTTATCTTCAATCTTTGAGTGATCGCTAGATTAGCGATTCTTGGCTTGTCAAACTGTCAATTAGGTCTATTTTAGCGTAAATTTTACGTCGTAGGTAACTTTTGCTTATGTCAATCCCATACATTCGGTTTATCGTAGCGAAGATTTCGTAGCGTTTAATTTGTTTGCCAATTGACTAGGCCCTCAGGTCGTTTACTTCCTTCAACGCCAGTTTGCAATAAGACAGCACCGTAACCCCGCGACGACGCATCAGTATGCACCTCTGTGGCCAACAAAGGAACGTAATAGCGAGCACTGGTTCGTTAGTTAACTGGTCAATAATATCTTTACGAACTTGTTCGTGCTCGTCGGTCCACTGAAATTGCACACCTTTGCGAAGTAGGTTAGCAATGCAAGCTGTTTTAAGAGAATAGCCGGGGATATATCGCCGAAAATACCCAGCGAGACCAAGGAACTGTCTTACTTCTTTCACACTGCTAGGTGTTCGGGCCCCGACCAAAGCATTAATTTTATACTGACTCGGCCTAACCTGACCATGGCTTATTGTACGCCCCAAGTATTCAACCTCTTTAGCAAGAAATGTACATTTCTTTAAATTAATTGAAAAACCTGCAGTGGTCAAAGTCCGTAACACCTCGCGAAGTGTCTGCAGACCCTCGTCGATGGTCCTACTCGGTATCAGGACGTCGTCGACATAAACTAAAGCTCTATCAGCCTCGATAAAAGGACGTAAGGTATCGGATATGATACGTTGGTAAACTACAGGTGCGTTGGCGAGTCCATACGGCATTTTAGGGTACTCGAAGTGACCCTCGGGCGTCACAAAGCCAGTGCGATGTATAGAATCGCTGTCCACCGGGATCTGGTGGAAGCCGGTCGCCATTTCCAGACTAGTAAAGAACTTGGCTTGCCTAGACGGTCAATGTGATCCTCAATAAGCGGCAATAAATAGCGTTACTTCACGGTGTTCGCGTTTAACGCCCGAAAATCCACACACATTCTGTCGCTACCGTCTTTTTTCTTCACCAATAAAATAGGACTTGAAAACTCTGATTCGGATTCCCTAATTATCCCTTTATCGAGTAAATCCCTAATAATGTCCCGTACGCGGATCTTCTCGTGATATGACATTTTGTATGGTCTATTATTTATTTATTTATTTATTTATTTATAAGCATGCGAGTCTGCTGGCTTACAGCTTGGGCCAAGACGCCTGCTGACTAATTATTACATTTTAGTTACCAATTAGATTCAAACATATTAAATATAGATAGGTATTACAATTATGTCATGCCTATACACAACAGGGGTCTCATTATGCAGTCGAATGTGCATTGAACCGGTATTAACAGTCGTTGTAGCCGTACCGGTAACGAGTTTCTTCTGCATATCAATGACATGCTGCATAACAACAGCATTCATTGCTATGCAGACGACAGTACTGGGGATACGCTCTACACCGGGCGAGCTAACATTTCTCTGGAAAGCGTCATCGAGAGCCGGAATAAACTTGTGACTGACACCGAGAACATGTTAAGTCATGTCTCGGATTGGGGCCGACATAACCTAGTCCACTTTAACCCCTCCAAAACACAAGTTTGCGCATTTACCGCGAAAAAACATCCCTTCGTCGTACCTCTGAACTTTGAGGGAGCTCCCCTTGATACCAATCCGATTATTGGAATCCTTGGCGTCGATATTTCGAGTGACGTTCAGTTTCGTGGTCATTTGGAAGGTAAAGCTAAACTAGCTTCGAAAAAGCTGGGTGTGCTTAATAGAGCGGGTCAGTATTTCACGCCGGCCCACCGTTTACAACTGTATAAAGCACAGGTCAGGCCGCATATGGAATACTGCTCCCATCTCTGGGCTGGAGCACCCCAATACTAACTCCTTCCATTTGACCGCATTCAACGCAGAGCTGCTCAAGTGGTCGGCGACGTGGTTATTTCAGGTCGGCTCGATCCTCTGGCTCTTCGGAGAGACGTTGCGTCTCTGTATATTGTACCGTATATATCATGGGGAGTGTTCTGAGGAATTGTTCGGCTTGATCCCTGCCGCTAATTTCCTTCACCGCACTACACGCAATCGACTGTCATTCCATCCACATCACCTTGATGGATGGCGGTCTACTACTGTGCGATTTTCAAGAAATTTCTTGCCTCGAACTTCAGTGTTGTGGAACCAGCTCTCGGCGGCGGTATTTCCGGACCGTTACGACTTAGGGATCTTCAAGAAACGAGCCTATTCCTTCCTTAAAGGCCGGCAACGCGCCTGCGATTCCTCTGGTTTTGCGGGTGTCCATGGGCGGCGGTGATTACTTTCCATCAGGTGACCCGCTTGCTCGTTTGCCTCCTGCTATAAAAAAAAGTAAGTCCGAAAAATCATCAAAAATACGTAACAAATATTTTTTATTATCGCCGTCAACAGTCGTATTTATTTGCTCATGCATGTTCGACCGCACACTGAGAACCGTATTTGAACGTGTCAAGCGTTGTGCGCCTCGAGTTCGTGTATAGATCACACCATCCCTATTGAGTACATCTGTACCTTTTTTTTTTTTTATTATACTGGGGGAAAATGCTTTTCGCATACCCGGGGTCCGCCGTCAGGGGACCTCTCCGGGTTATGTGGGACTCTCCCCCCAACTCCCGCTTCCCCGTCCAGGCCCTGCGGCCTCGGCGGGGGTTCGGGAGGAGGGGGGCCTACCCACTAAAAACCCACCAGTAACGCCTTCATGACCGTAGCGAAGGCAGGGACGGGACCAGCCGTTGGCAATCGGCCGCCCCCACCCCCTGGGCCGCTGGTCGTCACACCCCCGCTCCGAGGCACCCCTTGTGCCACTGAGCCCCGCAGGGCCACCCTCTCTAGGCTAGGATGATTGCTCCTCAGCTAATCATCGAAGTAAAATTTTGGCGCTAGAGCAGGATGGACTGCGGAGTGGCATGACGGTTGCCACGCTCGACGCGGAGTCCTCAAACTCCTCCTCGTCGTCCAGCCCGGTATCTCTCAAAAGAGAGACATTGGGGCTGGCCTGCGGAGAGGACACAGATCGATCTGCTGGGGTGCTGGCCGGGGCCGCATCCTCCTGCATCGGAGACTCCTCACTTACCGGTGGCGGTGCTCTATGCGCGGTAGTGTGCGCTCGGATGCCTTGGGCAGGCTCGCTCCTCACTCTCTTCAGAAGAGGGTCGCACCTCCTGCTGCCCATTATGTGGCCATGAGCCCAACCTGCCTCCTCACACACAGCGCAGTGCGGCTATGTCGCCGCGCACGCCGCCGACTTGTGGCCGGGCAGACCGCAACGGAAACAGATCCCGCTGCGGTCCACGCTCGCCAGACACGTGGTCCGTGTATGGCCGACGCCCATTCACTTATAGCAGCGCAGTGGGCGCGGGCAAAGCACGGTGACCCTCACCGAGTTCCAACACAGGAGCAAACGGCCCTCCATCCCTAAGCTTCTCGCCGCCTCAATGGGGCAGCGGACGAGCACCGAGAACAGCCCGTTGGGGCCCGGGCGCAGTGCTCCCAACCTCACGCGCTCGACAACGCATCCACCTCGCTGCGAAACCGCCCTGGCGACATCCTCCGCCGTGACCGAGTCGTCAAGTCCCGAGAGGCGCACATCGGCGCTCTTCTCGGGCCGACTTACCTCGGCCACATCCCCCACGACTTCCTGCAGCCTCGCAGTCGCAGCAAATCGGTCGGCTACTGCCGCGCTGTCGGCACCCGGCACCTCCAAAAGCCTGGAGCCGTTTTGCGCCGTGCGCGATCTCAGGCCTTCCGCCATCCCTAGGTCCGGCAAGGAAATTGCGGCTATTGCCCTCCGGATGGTCTCGGCGTAGGTGACTCCCCTCTCTACCGCTTCGGGTCGCAGTTTTAGCGCCACAGTCGTGGCCGCTTTAACCGGACCCTAGTGCGCTTCCTTCTTACAGGAGCTGCGGGAGCAGGCCCTGGAGGAGCCATCTGAGAGGAGGCGGGCGCGCGGCCGTCTGCCGCAGCAAGCGCCGCCGTCTTCATGGCCTTGCTATGCCGTCTTGACAACGTGGTCCGTGCCTCGGTCCCAGCGGCGGAGACCTGGGCCCAGCTGGTGGTCCGCTGGGGATTGGCGGTGGAAGGACCGGCCGTCGTGTGTTGGGGCGTATTTGCGCGAACCGTCAAAGCCGGGACACGAGTTCTCGGCGGAGCCGCTCTTGGCGCTGGGAGACGAGGAAACTCCTCTCGTCTACCTTCATGCGCCAGGGGTGGGCGGGGCCTCTCTGGCGTTGGAGACGCCAGCCTGTGCTCCAGGCGGTCAATCCGGGACCCCACGGTCCTGAGCGTCTCGGTGATGGTCCGCTGCATCTCCATGACGCACGCTGTCACCTGGTCTAAGTCCGGGGGGGGGGGGGTACTTCCCTCGCAGGAGGGGACCTTCGCCCGACTAAATCTTTGCGCAGGGCCTCAACTTCGGCTCTCAACGCAGCCACCTCTTTTTGAAGATCGGAGTTGGTGCGCTCCAACCTTTTACTCTCCTCATTCCTGCTGCGGGACGCTAGGTTTGACAGCGCCCGCTGCAGGTTGGTGCACGCGGCAGTGAGGGTCATCTGGCATGAACCCTTGAGGTGCTTCGACCTCCGAGACACCTCGCGGATTGCCCTCGCGCACTTGTGTGTCGGCCGTCAACGGGATGAACTCCCGGATGGCCCTCTCCATCGCACTCGTCGGCTGGGATTCCGGGTTCTCCTCGAGGTCACCCTCCTGCCCCTTCCCTTTCATTTACGGTCACGAGCATCCGTGCCGACTTCCTCTCCATGCAACAATTCCTCACGGTGACGCCTCTCGTCCTCGCTGAGCTCAGCTCGGCATCGATATCGTCACTTTCTTGGCGGCGAAAGGCGTCGTACGCCTCCTTCATGCCCGGATATCCTCCGGACGAGACTCCAGCGACAGCGAGACCGCGGCGCAATGACGCGACCTTCGGTGCACCAAGTGCTGCAGCCTCATCCCCTGACTTGTTATCGGAGTCGACCAAGTCAGTCCGCGACCTTTTTCTTCGGCTGTCGCCAGCCCCACCGTCCACGGCGGGCCTAGTACAAGGCCCCGCCGTGGCGTCAAAAGATTTGGGATTCATTTTACTCATTTTGTACCCACGAGAAGAGAACAAGTATTAGTCGCCCTGCGCAGTGGCCTCATACGCAGGGAACCCTAAGGACAGTCGGTGGCGGGTGGTGCCGACTGGTTGGTAACGGGTTTTCTCCCGGGGTGCTTTTAAAGACTACCCTTGTCGCGGCCAGCCAACTAAGGCAGGCCCTCGTCCTTCTCCCCGACAGCTCCCCCACAGACGCCTCGAGTGGGCTCATCGCTGCCAGTTCGGGGATTACGATGCTCATGGGCTGGCGTGAGGCCCCTGGTACACCCCTTTCGGGGTGCTCCCCATTCCCCCCCCATGGTCGCTAGGTGGGTGGGCTGTTTGCCGCCCACCAACCCGTCCAAAAGACGGGCGCCCGTCGCCGCGTGCCCCAACGACGAAGCCTTTGCCTGAAAGGCAAGGGGCGCTGACTACCCCATTCCCCCCCGTGTAACGTCGCCCAGAAGGGGCGCCGTCAAAGCTCCCCTCAAAGGCGCTCAAGAGTGAGCGGCGAGCGTGCAGCCCAGAGTGGGCCGCACGTGGAGATCCCCCCCGCAGGTCCGAATGACCCGCTGTGCGGTCCAGAAGGGACGCGCTTTGAAGGAGGTGCAGTGCCCAGAAGGGGCACCGCCTACATTATTCGACGCCCAGAAGGGGCGTCAGGGATTAGCATAAGGCCCACGCTGAACGTGGGCCGAGAGGCCTTACCCCAGGGTGCACCACGAGGAGGTTCCCAAAGGACATTGGCAAAATCCCATACTAGCTGGACCTGATATTCAATGTCTATGGGCATTGTTAATTTTGTGTTGATTAGATACTTAACATAATTAGAATCAGTGTCCTAACTCCATATTCAATGTAAAACTTCACAAATGCGAGATATAATTTTTTTAAATTTTTGCGCTTTTGAGGTTAGAAAAACATTTTAACGATCTAATAGATTAAATTTTTAACTTAAGTCGACCTTAACTATCTGATAACTACGTAAATAGTGATAAGAGAAATGTAATTAATGGTATTTGACATTTAACAAAGAGGATGCTTATAAATAAAACACATGAATGGTATCATTATACCTACATAAAGATTTATTCAAAATCGTCTCTTTTAACTACACTACTTGTCTAAAAAACCTGCTGGTGCTGCTATTATGTTATCTTGGTGCCTGGCAAACCTCAAGGTACCACACAACGGTCATGACATGTACACAGCATCCAATCGTTCCAGACACATTATTTTCTATTAATATTATGTATATAGGTATTAGTAGTTGTCTTGAAATATGTCTGGATTTAACTTTCCCTCTTATCAACGTATTATCTCCAATACCTCTCAAGCGATATTCTGATTGATACACAGTGCTGATACATAGACATGTGAAACGCACATGTTCTCCATAGTAGGACCGAGCCTGTCGGATTTGGTACGTTCCTAAAGCGAATAATGTTAAATCATTACTAGCCGGGGAAATGTTAATAAATTGTCGCACAGTAGGTACCGGTGCGTATCGGAGCAAACGCAAAGATTGACAAAGATCGACTGCAAAAAAAATCAATGATTAACACCTGTCATTCAATTTTAACAGTGACGTTCCTTTACAAGCAAGTCAAAGAATCAAGCCCTTAACGCTTATTTGGTTTTTATTTCGTTTACTTATTGTATCATTTTCAGCAATTTAATACTGTTCTAAAAATACTTAAATGTATTTTTGTCTAAGTAGAATACTTACTATAATCTTTTTGTCGACGAGTGTAAGGTGGGAGGATTACATGCAAGCACGTGAAATTGTAGACCTACGCGTGAAATGGAACTTGACATCGTCGTCAAGATCTATTGTTTATGGTCAAAACCGTTCAAAAGCTATGATTAAGTTTTCCCATTGATATTAATTATTTTTACGCATTAATTAATTTCTCTAGAACAAGAAGTTCTTGAGGTATATTATTCGTATTTTCAAAATTAACTAATAACAGCATATTTTTTAGAATATAATTGATTTGTGCCCATGGTCAGGTCCATTTTCGCCATTGTCCTTTGCACCCCGAGTACATCTGTACCTAGTATAACCGGGGTATTTAAATATCGGTCAGGGACCACATGAAAATCAACTTCGAGAGAGATTTTAGGGAACCCAACAGTTAAAGTAGTAGAAAAGCTGGACTCAACTTCTTGGCTTCCGATGCCACGCAATGTACAGAAAGACGGTGTTTGAGTGCACTGAAAATGTTTCACAACAGATTCTGCTATTAAGGAAAGTTGCGAGCCGCTATCTAAAAGGATATCTACAGGTACCCCTTGAATCACCGCAGCTGCAATGTCGTTCTGCTTGTATTCGTCAAAACTCTCACGGCAAAAGTTAACATTAGATTTACCACGAGATTCAGCACGCTGTTTTGCGAAACAATCCTCAACTTTATGCCCAGTCTTTTTACAGAAGCTACATGGATCAGATCTATTCGCAAAGTTTTTCAAAACTGATAATCCTGAACTTGACGGTTCATTTCTGTCATTCGGATTATTTAATTTCACACGTTTAGGACATTCATACTGCTTGTGACCAAAACCGTTACATTTAAAACATTTTGATTTCGTATCAAAGTTTTCTATTTTACGCAAATTATTATGAAAATTGTGGGTCGACTGAACGCGGGGTCTGACACGAACAGGAGCAATCTGAGTAGGTTTGATATAAAAGGACAAAAATCCAACTAAATCAACGGGCAACAAATTCGCGTTCATAGCGGCAGCGCGAATCTGTGGGTCGGTGATTCCACGCATAATTATTGCAGAAGTTAATTCTTCGCTTAAGCCAATGACAACACGTAATCGCAACAACGAGCGCCTAGCGTACTCCGCGTATGTCGGATAGCGATCAGAATCTGTCTTCATCACGTCGAACAAAATATTGGCGATATCTAATCTACGCGGGCACAACGATTGAAACTCTCGCTTAAAATTGGACCAAGTACGATTGTTAGTCGTCCACTCATTAAGCCACACGCGAGCGTCACCCTTCAAACAATTACCTATTCTCGACAAACACTCACGGTCATCCCATTGATGAATAATACGCAAATGATCTACCTCTTCACACCATACAATAAAATCACTTAAAGACGGATCGAAACTCGAAATATAAATATGATGGTTGGATCTTACCGGATTTATAGCATTGATTGCGGTCGCAAGCTTATCCGCTACTTCACTTATAATGACATCGGTAGCCGACGGCCGCGGCGCCACGCTCGGGGGCAATGACGCGGCCACGCTCGCCGCACCCGAGAGCGCGCTAGACGGCACCGCCAGCAGCGTGTCCGTATGAGTTTCGCCGCGCGCGCCTACAAGGGCGGCAGACTCGCTCGCCAAATCGAACGAACGCGGTGGCGGCGGCGTGCGCGAGCGCGCCGTCCGCGTAGGTGCCGGCGCCGGCAAGGCGGCGGCGCGCGTACGCACACCGGAGCTCGCACCCGCTTGACCTAGATGGCGATCCCTAGTATCTTCCAACGCTGACAAACGAGAAATTATCGTTTGAAGTTGTTGTTCGATACCCGGAGCGGAGGAACGTCTACGTTTTCGAGATTTATTATTCGTTTCTTTAAGCATTGCGAATAGTAATTTAATAACTAATTGATAAAATTTAAACTTTTAACCGTCCAAAAAACAACGAAGTCTATCCCACTTCTGAATTTAGCGTTTTAGTCCGATTTTTGTAAAAAAAATATTATTTTAACAAATACAGATAAAAAGAACAAAACTATATTAATTAGATGAACGTCCGTCCGATCCAAAATCCGCAGCAAAAGTGGGCGATGCTCGCCGCTCAGCCGGTTGCTTGCGCGCCCCTCTTACACCTCGCACCACCATCGCGTGACTATGACGTCACACTTAGGCCACGCATACCGAAGCCTATTCTTCGGCTAAATATACACTAAAAAGAGCGACGTAAACGCTAGGTCTCGATATCCGAATAATTTGATAATGCCTATGCACAAGCTTGGTATAGCTGGTTCAGGACCATACGCAATGACGATAAAAGCATATAATAAACTACCTAATTACATAAAGGCTGAACCTGACACGAATATATTTATAATATTTGCAAAAAAAAATCCTGCAAGACAAGTGTTATTATGAATTAAACAAGTTCTTGAACGATAATACCAATACAATGCTATAACTTAAAAAAATTTCAACTTTTAAAATTTGCAACCATACATGCTGTTAAAACAACTAATACAATTTTCTTTCCTAGAATGATTAATACGTTGTAGGTGTCGGTCCAATTTCTATGATTAATTTATTTTATATTTAAAAATACAATCATTGTTTTATTATTACTTACTAATAATTTGTTACTATTTAATCAATTAATTTAATGATTCATAAAATATTGTAATATACTTAAGTTATTTTAAAAAAAGTGCTTTTAGAAAATTGCCACGCCCTGATTACTACCATATTTTATAGGACCCATAGTACATACAATATGTGATGCAATAAATAAATGAATAAATGAATACGTGTTCATCATATACGTGTTTCAAATTTACGCCATCCTGCTAATATAATTAGGTTAGAATTGTCCCTAATAAGTTGTTTTGGTACTTTTGCATAAGTTTGATTGATATAAAAACAATCGGTATTCTTATGACGTCCCATAGCAAAATAATCACGGATATGGTTTTGGTTTTCACATGCAACATCATCAAATATAATAATAGAGTCAGACAAAGCTTCATGTGGACTCAAAACTTTAGTATTGTCATTATATTTATGATACGATGTACCTGAAAATATGTATTTGGGCTGATACAAAGATTTTGAATATACATAAAGGTTGCGGAACCGTGGATTATCTGGATGTAGTAATAAATAAATTAGGTATTAGGTATTAAGTTTGTCTTTCTACAATTCGAAGGGCCACAAACAATACAACGGATACTGTTTGGCAATAAGTTGCCATGACGTTTTGGCTCATTTGATAATGGTGGGCAAATGAATTTTAATTTTAATGACTGCTTTTATTTTACAAATCTCATAGCAGCTGTTTTACTATTGACCACAGTGTTTCGTGAGTTTCATTATAAGGACTTTGAAGCATAGCGCTTAAACATATCTTATATATTTATGCTTTTAAGAAGTCGATTGGGTATTCTAAAACACGAGAAGTTGATTGGGCATTCTAGAACACGAGAAGTCGATTGGGCATTCAAGAACACTTTTTGTTGGCTTTGATTTTTCAAAAGTATTATTGGGCATTCCAGTTCCAGTTGTGAAGTAGAATGTACAATAATACACTACTGTTATCTTCTTAACATAAGTACTTACATAAAACTCAAGTCCATATAAGCGCACATTAGTAGGTACTAAAAGGCGTATTTTAAAACGGAACATATCAGATTGTAAAGTAGCAAAGCTACAGGTATCTATAATTAAGTGAAAGATATTCCTTTTTCTCCCTAGTCCATGTATAAAAGTGATAAATTTAATAAATTTATTTTAGATCCACGAAGGCAACAACAAATGGTCGCACGTGGTGGACGCAGCAGACGCGAACGCATCCAACTGGTGCGAGCAGAACCTCGCGGCGCCCCAGCACCAGGGGCAGATACACCACAGGCGGGTATATTACTGCTGCACCACACACAGGCAGAGCTACAAGCAAATATTACGGCAACTACACCCTCCGCCACATGGCAGATTAACTACAAGCGGGTACACTACCACCTGCTACAACTACACCACATAACTAACACAGAGCAGATATACTCAAGCAAATATTATGATAACTCCTATACACCCTCTGACACATGGCAGATATAGAAACATACTACTCTGTGTAAAAAGTATCGGGAATATGTCAATAAAAAGACCCGCGTAGAAGAGTTCGTTTTAATTTTTTTACTGCATGTTGGTAGCACTGTACTGATTTACCGCGCGAAATTTGAGTGGGATCTGTCATTTACTTTGTTTAAAACTGGCTGCGCCAATATTGTCACTTATTTAATTCAATTATTTATTTTTACATCAGCGCAACAAAAAAGCGCACTACATAAAACGCATCATTTACACATTTTTTACATGGCAACTTCCTCCCCTCCCTACCTCAACCTCAGTGCAACACCATCAATGGCCGCGCGCGCATAAAACTTTTGAAACGTTAATTAAATAATCTAATCCGCAATCACCGCAAGTACTGTGCATCCAAAAAGCCCCAGTGTCGTGAATTGGTAATGGTGTTAATGTGAATTTACAAATCTATTGAGTGTGTGCTGACCACGAACTCAATCCCTGGACAAGAGGGCAGGCGCCGAGTAAAGAAGGTTGGTTCCCGCCCTACCAAGTGTTTGGTCCTTACGATCCTGATCCTCCCTACATATTAATAAATTCTCAATCCCGCAAATCTACTCACTCACATAATACGCAATAAATACTATTATTCACGCAATTTACTCTCGTTCAACCACGCTTACGCACCGCCAGTAAACCAAACTTCATCGCTTACATATTACATTATTTTACAGAAAATAATTCTCAAAACTCAATTACTATAATCATTCTATAAGTCAGTGCATATATTTCTAGTATATCGTTAAAAATTTTCGCAAAATAAATTGTAAATTAGTTTGGTCATTCACTCGCTAAATACCTACCTACCCGCCATTACTTTTAAAACCGTGCTGTCATAATTATTCTTAGCTTTCAACTGTGTCGCTTTAAAGAACATAATTATAGTGCATAGGTAATAACTATTTTACGTTCTACGATGGGTAAAGACAAAAGTAAAGACGGTGAAGACGCACAAAGTTCGTGTGACGACCACGTCATGATAACTTTTTTGGAACAGAAAAAACAATGTTTGTTCCTAATAATCCAGGATGTTTATAACTTAAGCCTAAGGGTATCCGATGATGTAACACGCATACAGTTTCTAGCTAGGGCTCAATCGGTCGATAAAACGCGGTCAGATTATGTAGACACTGTAGATAAACTTATGATTGAAAAGCTCAGAGAAGACCCGGAAGTTCAGCCGAGTTATAGTATTCTTAATACATTTGATGAGTTATATTGTTACATTAAACAGGCGGAAACCACTCTGAGACAAGAACTTGAGGACAAAAGAAAAAACGATAATTTTAACACTAAATTACCGCCCCTCAATCTTATAGGTTTTGACGGTGCTCTTTGTAAATGGCCAATTTTCTATGAAAATTTCCGCAGTGTTATACACACTAATACTCGCCTCACAAACGCTGAAAAAATCCAGTACCTAATTGGCTGCCTCTCTGGCAAGGCACTAAATGTGTGCTCTGGAATCACCGCTACCTCTGAAAACTATGAAGTTATTTGGCAGGCTCTTCTAGCAAAATACCAGGATACAAGGGTACAGGCTTCCATTTATCTAGACCAAATGTTACAACAGAGGTCGGGACAGTCAGCTGACAATATGCTTGACAACTTTTGCTCCGCTGAAGCAGCATTGCAACGCTTAAAGATTGACAACTTGTCAGACTTCATTATAACTCACATTGCATTAAGCAAGCTAGAAAAACCTATGCTTGACTTATTTGAACAAGCTCATAGACATGTCAATATTCCAAAATTTAATGATTTGAAAAAATTCTTAACTGAACAAAGTAAACTCCAAGTCCTCCACGCGCCATCACGCTCTCAATCTAATAATAATACTCGCAATCAATTTATTAAACCCACACCGCAATATAACAAAACAAAAACGTTTTGCACTCAATTTACGGCACCTCAACCTCAGACTTCCTATAATAAGTCTGACAGATCTGACACTAGTTCTCAGCCTCGACCATGTAAAGTGTGCAATTCTCAACAAGCTCACCCTCTATTCAAGTGTGAATATTTTCTAAATCAAAATACGCAAAAGCGCAACGATATTGTACGTCAACATACTTTTTGTATTAATTGTTTGGGTTTTCACCACGTAGGTGCATGTAAATCATCAAACAGATGCTCGATTTGCAATCGCAAGCATCACTCATTATTGCATTTCGATACTCATTCAAATGCATCCCAATTCCCGCGATCAACTGATAACACTCATAATGATAACTGTGGTAACGCGAATCGAATACCGAACGCGCCTGCGCCGCGACATGCAGACGCTTGCGCAATGCCTCCGCCGCCGCACCCTTCTCACTCGCACTCGCATTCGCCATCGCAGTGCTCGACTCCGACGAGTACCGCTCGCATGCAAGGCGGATCGCCACGCGCTCTCGCAAATACTGATAACAACTTCGCACTCTCTGTTACGGTTCCCGCGCGCATTTCGAATTGTGATACTACAGTATTGTTGCCAACCGCGACTGTTAACGTTCATAACGACAACAAAACAAGTCTAATGCGTTTATTTCTCGACACGGGATCGATGAGTAACTTTGTTACAAAATCCTGCTGTGAACGTTTAAATTTAAAGATAACGCCCGCGCCCTCTATCGTCAAAGGTATCGGTCAAATCGAAAACCACTCTCCCGGAATAACGCAATTTAAAATATACTCTCGCTTCGACTCGCGCTGTGTCTATACAGTTTGCGCTCGAGTCATAGACACGATTACGGACTTTTTACCCAACGCCAAAGTTGATAAAACGGAATTAGTGCATTTGCAACATTTGCCGATGGCTGATGAACATTATTACTCACCAGGTGAAATAGACTGTCTGATTGGCAGCGAATTATTCCCGCTTTTACTCGGATCAAATAAATCAACCTCACCGAACTCGTCGGTCGTAGGTATCGAAACAACTCTCGGATATGTAGTCATGGGCAAGGCCCAATGTCTTCCGCGCTCGCTAAAAGCTTATTGTCGCACTCGTGACGAACCCGCTCTCGCGCGTAGCTATGACAAGACGTTCTTTTGTCATACGCAAAATAACACGCTCGATGAACTAACGCAACGATTTTGGGAAATAGAAAACGTTCCTGATAAGAAACATTTTAGTCTCGATGATGAGGCTTGTGAAAAAATATTTCAATCAACTTACACACGTGATGACACCGGCAGATACACGGTTAATCTACCGTTCAAACACTCACCCGCTGAATTAGGTTCTTCTTATTCTGCAGCAAAATACAGGCTGTTAAATCTAGAAAGGAAACTCGACTCACCCGATTTGCGCGCCGATTATAACGCAACTGTCCAAACATATATTACCCAGGGGTATTTATCTAAAATTCCAAATAATTTTCAAGACGCTCCCGCTTATTACCTGCCGCACAGGGCCGTTTATCGTCCCGACAAAGAAACATCGAAAACTCGTATTGTACTAGATGCTGGTTGCAAAACCACGTCGGGAAAGTCTCTCAATGACTTGCTGTATGTAGGGCCAATGTTACAAAATAATATTTTCGAATTACTTATCAATCTTCGCATGTTCTCAACCGCGATAAGCGCAGACATTGAAAAAATGTATTTTCAAGTGAAGCTTTCTCCACATCATCACACGTTCCAACGAATCTTATTTAGATTCGATTCCAATGCGCCCGTTGACATTTATCAGTTCAATAGAGTCTGTTTTGGCGTGTCGAGTTCGCCTTATCTCGCAATGCGCGTCGTGCGTCAGCTAGCAGCTGACTGCCGCGGGTCGTACCCTCTCGCAGCTTATGAAGCCGAAAATCATATGTACACCGATGATTACATTAGTTCCGTTGATGGGATAAGCACCGCTGAAAAAATTTATAACGAGATGGTCGCTATGTTTAAAGCTGGAGGGTTTAATTTAGTTAAATGGATCTCAAATGATAACGAACTCATGTCGCGTATTCCATCCGCACTCAGAAGTCCACTCGCTGTCAAGTTTGATGACGACCCAAACGCATATACAAAAATAGTAGGCATGCAATGGCAACCAAATGATGACAATTTTCATTTTAAAATAAATATAGATCTTCCAGAGACTTGCACTAAACGTTCGATTCTCTCGGTCACTGCGCGTTTATTCGACCCGTTAGGTCTCATTAGCCCGGTCGTCGCTTATATGAAACTACTCATACAAGAATGTTGGAAATTACAGCTTTCTTGGGATGATGAAGTCCCTGATTTCATTTTTTCCAAATGGAAACGATTCCACAAGGAACTTTCGCATTTATCGGAATTAAAAATACCGCGTCATATTGGCATAACGTCTACAGTTAGAATAACTTTGATGGGGTTCGCTGATGCCAGCCAGCAGTGCTACGGTGCCGTCATATATATTCGCGTTGATACGAATGAAAACTCGAACGCACGCTCTGTGAAATTACTCACCGCTAAATCTAAAGTTTCCAATCCTAATAAAACCCTCGCTCGCTTAGAACTCTGCTCCGCAGTATTGCTCGCAAAATTGATAAATTCAGTTCGTGATGTCCTCAATAAGCGCTGTAATATAAATAAAATTTACGCGTTTTCTGACTCCACGGTGACTCTCACCTGGATTCATTCGCCCGCTCATAAGTTTCATACGTTCGTAGCTAACCGCATCGCTCAAATAAACGAGTTTTTACCCGCATGTCACTGGTTTCACGTTCGTGGTGTACAAAATCCCGCAGACATTGTTTCTCGCCCTGTAACGCCAACAGGATTATTAAATAACACACTCTGGTTCCATGGTCCGCAGTGGCTGTCCGCTCCGGTCAACACATGGCCTGTAAAGGAATATAAAATTAATAATAATGAAATATTAGAGTCACAGGAAACTAAAACTATATCACTTCCCGCGCTAACTACATCTATAATGGACAACACTCACCCAATACATTGTCTCGCCGAACGATGCTCGACATGGATTAAATTCATTCGCTCACTCGTGTACCTACTTCGCTTCTCAAAGTTAATTAACTCTCAAGGCGTGATAACATTGAAAGATTTAGAACACGCAGAACACTATGTGCTACGCTACGAACAGTCTAAATATTTTTCTCAAGAGCTCGACGCTCTTCAGAATAATAAAATATACCCAAACAAACCAATTTTAAAACTCCGCCCCTTTGTTGACGACAAGGGTATCATAAGAGTAGGAGGTAGACTTACCCATTCTCAATTGACTTTTAATCAAAAACATCCAGTTTTGATGTCCGCTAAAGGTAGAATTGTGTCACTCTTGGTAGATCATTATCATACATCGAACTTACACACAGGTCCCGCTTTAGTATTAGCTCTGATTAGACAGAAATATTGGATTCTCGCCGCTCGCAATTTGATCCGTCAAAGAGTACAGAAGTGTAACTCATGTTTCAAGCTTAAACCGCGTTCAACTAACCCACCAATGGGCGATCTTCCCTCCATTAGGGTTTCTCAAGTTAAATCATTCGTCTACACGGCTGTCGATTACGCCGGACCTTTTTATATTACGCATATACGCAAACGAGGAGTTAAAAGCCACAAGGCTTATATCTGTTTATTTGTTTGTCTCACGACGAAAGCGCTTCACTTAGAGTTGGTCTCCGATCTAAGCACAGATCTATTTCTTGCCGCGTTCAAACGCTTCATTTCACGCAGAGGTCCTGTCTCTATTTTGTATAGTGACGGAGGCACCAATTTTATTGGTGCGAAGCGTAAACTAAGCGAAATTTATCCCCTTATACAGTCCACTGATTATAATAACTATCTGAGTAATTATCTCACCCAACAAGAGATTCAGTTTCAACATAGCCCGCCTTATGGCCCTCATTTTAATGGCTTGAGTGAGACTAATGTCAGGTCAGTAAAGGTTCACTTATTTAAAGCTATCGGAAGTCAAATTCTCACCTATGAGGAATTTAATACAATTTTAGTTCAAATTGAAGGGTTGTTAAATAGCCGTCCAATTTGTGTCCTGTCGTCAGATCCCTCCGATCTGTCTGCATTATGTCCCAGCCATTTCTTAAATATTACGCCACTCAAATATTTGCCCGCAGAATATATTGATCCCGCTATATCAGAACATAGATTAACCCGTTACCAACTTCTAAATAAAATCGTCCAAAGTTATTGGAAACGCTGGAGTATGGAGTATCTAACTTCTCTCCAACAACGCGACAAATGGAATACACCCTCCAAACCTGTGAGTGTGGGAACGGTTGTCATTATCAAAGATAATAATTCTCACCCAATGTTTTGGCCTCTCGCTGTTGTCTCAGAGGTTTTCCCCGGAAAGGATAATATAACTCGCGTCGTTAGAGTTAAAACTTCCTCGGGAACTTATATACGACCTGTAACTCGGCTCTGTCCGTTACCTACTCAATAATTACTCTCAGTTGGATAAACTTAGTTTAAGAGATATAGTTTAACTTAATTAATTAGATTTAATTCCATCGCAATGTAGAGGAAACCTCTAGGCCCCCCGAAGTTGGCTGCGCCAATATTGTCACTTATTTAATTCAATTATTTATTTTTACATCAGCGCAACAAAAAAGCGCACTACATAAAACGCATCATTTACACATTTTTTACATGGCAACTTCCTCCCCTCCCTACCTCAACCTCAGTGCAACACCATCAATGGCCGCGCGCGCATAAAACTTTTGAAACGTTAATTAAATAATCTAATCCGCAATCACCGCAAGTACTGTGCATCCAAAAAGCCCCAGTGTCGTGAATTGGTAATGGTGTTAATGTGAATTTACAAATCTATTGAGTGTGTGCTGACCACGAACTCAATCCCTGGACAAGAGGGTAGGCGCCGAGTAAAGAAGGTTGGTTCCCGCCCTACCAAAAACTGCACTTTTTGTTGGTCATAGTTTTGAGTCCTCAGCGATTTTTACAATGAAAAATATTGTTGAACAAAGAGTGTGCCTTAAATTTGTTTCGAATGATATTTCATGTGAAGAATCGCTCAAAATGTTGCAAAAAACCTACGGCGAATCTTGTATATCAAAAACAAGGGCATATGAATGGTACAAGGCTTTTAAAGAAGGCCGAGACGTAGTAGTAGACTTGCCTCGTTCTGGTAGACCTTCAACCGCTACGACCAAAGAAAACATCGACAGAATCAAGAAGCTAGTGCTCGAAAATCGACGTATGAGTTTGAGAGAGTTGGCTAGTGAGGTGAACATATCTTTTAAGTCCGTCCACAACATTCTCATTGACATTTTAGGCATGAAACGCGTCGCCGCTCGATTAGTTCCAAAGGAGCTCAATTTTGTTCAAAAAGCGCAGCGAATACATGTTGCTGAAGACATGGTTTCCCGAGCTTCTTCGGATCCTACCTTTTTGAAACGTATAATAACTGGCGACGAGACATGGGTTTATGAGTACGACATGCAAACAAGCCAACAGTCTTCAGAATGGCGTCTCGAAAACGAGCCGAAACCCAAAAAACCGCGGCAAAGTCGCTCCAAAATCAAGGTGATGCTGTCAGTTTTTTTTGACTACCGTGGTGTGGTTCACTCCGAATTCCTTCCAGAGGGAGAAACAGTGAATAAAGAATATTATTTAGGCGTCATGAAGCGTTTGCGTGAGAGTATCCGCCTAAAACGTCCAGATTTGTGGCAACACAACTCATGGATGCTGCACCATGATAATGCACCATCACACACAGCCATTATTGTGAAAGAGTTTTTAGCGAAAAATTCAACAAAAGACGACCAAGCACCGTATTCACCTGATATGGCTCCGTCTGACTTTTTTCTATTTTCCAAGTTAAAATTACCACTTCGAGGAAAACGTTTTGAGTCGATAGAAGCCACAAAAGAAAATTCGCTGAATGAGCTGAAGGCCATACCGCAAGTAGCTTACGAAAAATGTATGGAGGACTGGGTGAAGCGGTGGAGATGTTGTATTGCAAGCAATGGTGCTTACTTTGAAGGCGATAAATTAAATTTAGATGAATAATTTGTATTTTTTGTTTTATTGAACAATTCCCGATACTTAGTACACAGAATGTACATCCATATTCACGACTATTATCCCCGAAGGGTTAGTCATAAGCACTGCGCCTTGTGCACCTTTCACCAAGTTACAACTGCACATGTGCTCAGCGCGATAGGCGGTGAGCCCATCGCCGCGCAGTGCTGTTGGATGTGTTTGGGCCGTTGGTCGCCTGCAACGACACCCAAGGCGATAGGCGGTGAGCCCATCGCCGCGCAGTGCTGTTGGATGTGTTTGGGCCGTTGGTCGCCTGCAACGACACCCAAGCACCCAAGGCGCTGGACACACGGAAAGCGCCAAAGGGACATGCAAAAACATATACAAAAGACGACGTGACGCTGGACGCCGCGAGAGATAACGGTTTTCAACCAACTTAAAATTGATGATAAAATACAAAAACCTGCTAAACTTTTTTAATAAAGTGCTAAAATTATGCTAACGTAGTTCTTTACTGCTATTTTGTTTGGAAATACAATCGTATATATTTTTTTATCACAAATCACATATTATGTGTTACCGGTCTTTTTTTTTACTTGCACAGAACGACTGGAAAGAAAACATAATTGCTCATTTAAACAACTCAAGAGATAGTAAAATTTTAAACACTGAAAAAAGACGACAACCTCAGGCGGGAATTGAACCACGCACCTTCCGCATTCCGGGCGGCTGCCTTAACCACTTGGCTACCGAGGTCTGGCTTTCAACCGCCGAAATTTGTCAGTGCTTGATGCTTATGTTTTTAGTCAACATTGCTTCATCAAATCTTAGAAGTTTTCACCTCTGAGATCCGAAAGAAATATTTTTACAAATATTTGAACATTCGGTTAAGATGAAGCTGCGTTTATAGATTAATGTTTTATGTTTTAGCGTTTATATAACGCTTAAATATACTTAAGTAAAATTTTAAACACTGAAAAAAGACGACAACCTTAGGCAGGAATCGAACCACGCAACTTCCGCATTCCGGGCGGCTGCCTTAACCACTTGGTTACCGAGGTCTGGCTTTCAACCGCCGAAATTTGTCAGTGCTTGATGCTTATGTTTTTAGTCAACATTGCTTCATCAAATCTTAGAAGTTTTCACCTCTGAGATCCGAAAGAAATATTTTTACAAATATTTGAACATTCGGTTAAGATAAAGCTGCGTTTATAGATTAATGTTTTATGTTTTAGCGTTTAATTAACGCTTAAATATACTTAAGTAAAATTTTAAACACTGAAAAAAGACGACAACCTCAGGCGGGAATCGAACCACGCACCTTCCGCATTCCGGGCGGCTGCCTTAACCACTTGGCTACCGAGGTCTGGCTTTCAACCGCCGAAATTTGTCAGTGCTTGATGCTTATGTTTTTAGTCAACATTGCTTCATCAAATCTTAGAAGTTTTCACCTCTGAGATCCGAAAGAAATATTTTTACAAATATTTGAACATTCGGTTAAGATGAAGCTGCGTTTATAATTAATGTTTTATGTTTTAGCGTTTAATTAACGCTTAAATATACTTAAGTAAAATTTTAAACACTGAAAAAAGACGACAACCTCAGGCGGGAATCGAACCACGCACCTTCCGCATTCCGGGCGGCTGCCTTAACCACTTGGCTACCGAGGTCTGGCTTTCAACCGCCGAAATTTGTCAGTGCTTAATGCTTATGTTTTTAGTCAACATTGCTTCATCAAATCTTAGAAGGTTTCACCTCTGAGATCCGAAAGAAATAATTTTACACAACAGCTTCATCTTAACCGAATGTTCAAATATTTGTAAAAATATTTCTTTCGGATCTCAGAGGTGAAAACTTCTAAGATTTGATGAAGCAATGTTGACTAAAAACATAAGCATCAAGCACTGACAAATTTCGGCGGTTGAAAGCCAGACCTCGGTAGCCAAGTGGTTAAAGCAGCCGCCCGGAATGCGGATGGTGCGTGGTTCGATTCCCACCTGAGGTTGTCGTCTTTTTTCAGTGTTTAAAATTTTACTTAAGTATATTTAAGCGTTAATTAAACGCTAAAACATAAAACATTAATCTATAAACGCAGCTTCATCTTAACCGAATGTTCAAATATTTGTAAAAATATTTCTTTCGGATCTCAGAGGTGAAAACTTCTAAGATTTGATGAAGCAATGTTGACTAAAAACATAAGCATCAAGCACTGACAAATTTCGGCGGTTGAAAGCCAGACCTCGGTAGCCAAGTGGTTAATGCAGCCGCCCGGAATGCGGAAAGTGCGTGGTTCGATTCCCGCCTGAGGTTGTCGTCTTTTTTCAGTGTTTAAAATTTTACTTAAGTATATTTAAGCGTTAATTAAACGCTAAAACATAAAACATTAATCTATACACGCAGCTTCATCTAAACCGAATGTTCAAATATTTGTAAAAATATTTCTTTCGGATCTCAGAGGTGAAAACTTCTAAGATTTGATGAAGCAATGTTGACTAAAAACATAAGCATCAAGCACTGACAAATTTCGGCGGTTGAAAGCCAGACCTCGGTAGCCAAGTGGTTAAGGCAGCCGCCCGGAATGCGGAAGGTGCGTGGTTCGATTCCCGCCTGAGGTTGTCGTCTTTTTTCAGTGTTTAAAATTTTACTTAAGTATATTTAAGCGTTAATTAAACGCTAAAACATAAAACATTAATCTATAAACGCAGCTTCATCTTAACCGAATGTTCAAATATTTGTAAAAATATTTCTTTCGGATCTCAGAGGTGAAAACTTCTAAGATCTGATGAAGCAATGTTGACTAAAAACATAAGCATCAAGCACTGACAAATTTCGGCGGTTGAAAGCCAGACCTCGGTAGCCAAGTGGTTAAGGCAGCCGCCCGGAATGCGGAAGGTGCGTGGTTCGATTCCCGCCTGAGGTGGTCGTCTTTTTTCAGTGTTTAAAATTTTACTTAAGTATATTTAAACGTTAATTAAACGCTAAAACATAAAACATTAAACTCAAGAGATAGTAAAAGGGATTTTTTCTCAAATTGTACTAAAAAGTTGTTTGTTTAATAAGTGACATTAAACATTAATTAGAATATGGTTGAAATGTAAAATTGTAATATTTTTTTATCGCAAATCACATATTATGTGTTACCGGTCTTTTTTTTTACTTGCACAGAACGATTGGAAATAAAATATAATTGCTTATTTAAACAACTCAAGAGATGCTAAAAAGGGATTTTTTCTCAAATTGTACTAAAAAGTTGTTTGTTTAATAAGTGACATTAAACATTAATTAGAAAATGGTTGAAATGTAAAATTGTAAATGCTGAGCTTTGCTACATTTTATTGTTAATCCTGTTTAAAGATGCCAAAATGTTCTAACAAGTTAAATAATCTGCTAAGCTCTAAATTAGAGGCTAAATCCTGCTGAAATAGCAGAATTCTGCTAAACCTGGTCACACTGTGTTGTCTGTATGTTTTACAATAGGGCGCAGACGAGTTAACGTCGTGTCTGCGCCCTGTCATTTCTATATGTGTTGCGTCGCGACGCTTCTATACATTTTGTATGAAAGAGACGCGGAAGAGACATATTATTATGTCCGCGCCCCGTGTTACGTCTTTTCTGTGTGTCCAGCGCCCAAGGACAGAGGCGGAGCGGTAGTATTCTTGTAATAGCTCCATTTATTATAAGCAAACTTTATTAAACAATAATAAGCCATTTTAATGAAACTTATGAAACTTACTTAGTAGCTATTAATTGTTTTATATAATTTTTAGTGTACATCCTAAATACTTATATATATTTATTTAGGACTGTTAATAAAACCAGCGGAGGCGAGTACGCGCGTCTATCGGACGTCAACTTGAAACACTACAACGGCTCATCGGGATACGCGCACAAATTCGGTGAGAGTCTATCCATCTATCTATAAAACGTGCTCTTGCGTGGATAGAAATTGCTAGACTGTGAGCCTATAAAAGTAATCGATCGTCTTTCGTTATTTATCTCTTTCATTACGGAATCGTTCTGCCAGAACCTTCGACCAGAATCTTACCTGTAACTGCCGGAACACAGCAATACTCCTATAATTATTGCTGTTATCATGGCGACAAACATAGAAAGCATGGTGGTAGCTGGCGGATTTGAAACAGCCCTGTTCAGGAATCGAACCTGTGACCTCTGCGTCTGGAATGAACTACTGGAGTAGGTAGGTACTAGACCACAGAATCAAGGTTTCGCCAATCCAGATTTTATAAATTCCCAATGGAGCCCGAGTTTTTCACAAAACGAGTAACGAGTAAGAGTGGCGAGCTTGTGGAACCAATTCGTGACTGCTTCGATGCCAAACCATTAATTTTAGTTTAAGCTAAATAGGTCGAATTGTGAATATTATTTGTATTAAATATGCACATTGGTGTAGGAATAGCAATAAAAACCGACCTTCATCTAAAATCATGTATTTTATGAAATTTTTAATAATAATGAATAAAGCTGATTCTGAAATTGATCAGTAATACTGTGAAAACTACGAATAAGTGCTGGAAAAAACAACACTAATTGAATCCATAAACTACAAGTTTTAATTAAGTATATAAATTAACTTAAAACATTAAATTTTTACAGGCGCTACAGTACAGAAAAAACGTAAACTAAGTACTGATACTGGCAATGAAGTCAATCAGACGTCTCCGGCAACTGAAGAAGGAAAAACCAATTATGAAGATATCGAGAAAACATCCCCACAAAACACTAATAAAAAAACTGTATTTTTCAAAACCAATAACTGTAATGAAGATAATACTAATATGAACAATGAACAAATCGTAAAAGGTAAAGTATGTAATTTTTGTAATAAGTCTTTTGTACGTAAAGGTGACTTCACTAGACATATTAAGACCCATACGGGCGAGAAACCATATCAGTGTAATGTTTGTAATAAGTATTTTACTTGTCAATCTCATTTGACTACACATATAAGGACTCACACGGGCGAGAAACCATATCAGTGTAATGTTTGTAATAAGGATTTTGCACGAAATACACATTTGACGAGACATATAAGAACGCACACGGGCGAGAAACCATATCAGTGTAATGTTTGTAATAAGTATTTTACTTGTCAATCTCATTTGACTACACATATAAGGACTCACACGGGCGAGAAACCATATCAGTGTAATGTTTGTAATAAGTCTTTCTCAAATAAAAGTAATTTGCGTGTACATATTAGGGCTCATACGGGCGAGAAACCATATCAGTGTAATGTTTGTAATAAGGATTTTGCAAAAAACGCACTTTTGATTTTACATTTAAAGACGCACACGGGTGAGAAACCATATCAGTGTAATGTTTGTAATAAGTGTTTTGCACAGAAATCTGCTTTGACTACACATATAAGGACTCACACGGGCGAGAAACCATATCAGTGTAATGTTTGTAATAAGTCTTTCTCAGATAAAAGTAATTTGCCTTCACATATTAGGACTCATACGGGCGAGAAACCATATCAGTGTAATGTTTGTAATAAGGATTTTGCAAAAAACGCATATTTGATTTTACATTTAAGGACGCACACGGGCGAGAAACCATATCAGTGTAATGTTTGTAATAAGTGTTTTGCACAGAAATATCATTTGACTACACATGTAAGGACTCACACGGGCGAGAAACCATATCAGTGTAATGTTTGTAATAAGTCTTTATCAGATAAAAGTTATTTGCGTGTACATATTAGGACTCATACGGGCGAGAAACCATATCAGTGTAATGTTTGTAATAAGTATTTTGCTCGTCAATCTCGTTTGACTACACATATAAGGACTCACACGGGCGAGAAATCATATCAGTGTAATGTTTGTAATAAGTCTTTCTCAGATAAAAGTTATTTGCGTGTACATATTAGAACTCATACGGGCAAAAAAACCATATCAGTGTAATGTTTGTAATAAGTCTTTCTCAGATAAAAGTTATTTGCCTGCACATATTAGGACTCACACGGGCGAGAAACCATATCGGTGTAATGTTTGTAATAAGTATTTCTCAGATAAAAGTTATTTGCGTGTACATATTAGGACTCAAACGGGCGAGAAACCATATCAATGTAATGTTTGTAATAAGGATTTTGCACAAAATACACATTTGACTAGACATATAAGGACGCACACGGGCGAGAAACCATTTCAGTATAATGTTTGTAATAATTATACAGAAATCTGATTTTACTGTACATATAAGGACTCACACGGGCGAGAAACCATATCAGTGTAATGTTTGTAATGAGGATTTTGCAAAAAAAGCACATTTGATTTTACATTTAAGGACGCACACGGGCAAGAAACCATATCAGTGTAATGTTTGTAATAAGTATTTTACTTGTCAATCTCATTTGACTACACATATAAGGACTCACACGGGCGAGACCACCATATTAGTGTAATGTTTGTAATAAGTATTTTGCACAAAACGTACATTTCATTTTACATTTAAGGACGCACACGGGCGAGAAACCATATCAGTGTAAATGTTTGTAATAAGTCTTTCTCAGATAAAAGTTATTTGCGTGTACATGCATCACAATGTCGAATATGCAATGCATTTCGATTGGATCGCATCAGGCGGCATTTACTGACGAACGAGAGTCAAGCCTTAGTATTCGTTTTTGGTCATATCCCTGAGAGGTAAGTCGTACATAGTACGAAATATGTCGTCAACCATTTTAGACATCTAAACCGAGAACACATGGTACATACTTGGTGCAGCAATGCACCTCTGTATCTGTTACTACTAATGTTGATCAATTAATAAACTTCTTCCATGCTCTTATTGTTTTAGGCAACACCTTCTGATTATATTTGTCATGCTTCCTGGGAATTAGCAACACATTCTATTGCATCTGGGGGCTTACTATCAGCTTTAATAGCAGGACTTAAATTGAACTGCCCTGCTTTTTTGTACTATGACACCTTATAAGCAGGCCTGTGGCAGGGCAGTTAGGTTGACACTTCGAAAACCGTTCACCTTTTTTTTTGTATGGACATTTCATACTACGAGCACTAAGGATAATGGCCAAAAAAACCCAGGCCCGGCAGAAATAAAAGTTGTCTCAGATTTTTACTAAAAATGTGTCATTAAATAATGCATAGTTGGAATCGCCGAAATATTTTGCAAAAAGTGTGAAATTGCTTTTCGAAATTGAAAAAAATATTTAAATTAAAATTAGTAAAATGATTGGGTTTATCGGGTTAGATTCCGCCTGCGGTTCAGTCAGCGGTGTTAATCCTGGTCCTTATCTATCTACCTAGTTTCATTCAAATCAGTTCAGTCATTGAGGCGTAAAAGCAGAAAAAATACCCAAACATTAAAATATCAAACCATCGTTATTTTCACATTTAGAATATTACTTAGGTGTGATGTGATTATTACTGTTACCTATATATGTATAAACCAAAAAAAAAAACATTTTTTTAAATACGTTGATGACTTCTGCTACTACTTTAGTAATAGTAGTGGTGGTAATATATATATACTGTAGAAAAATATTTGGATTATACTGGTAAACACCCATTTTAGCAATTTAATGATCCTTGTACTGAAACATTGATATGACCCCTGTAAAACTTTCAATAGCAATTTAATACATAAAAAAAAATATTTCGGCGGTGTCCCCTATGCAGTAATTAATTACTCAACATTACCAGTATTTTGAGGTACATTTCTTTTGCGCCGGGCCTGGGTTTAAATTTCATACTACGTGACCATTGTCCTTTATCTATGTAAAACGTCTTTTTGAGCGTCTGAAACGTCAAATAAACAATCTGTAAGAAGTTGCAAAAACACTAGCTTTATCAACATTGTTAACAAATTTACGAGCTCTACCTCGTAAATTGTGCTTGAATTTTGTTGTGTACCATTTAGTGGCTGTGTTCAAGTGTCTTTTTGTTCCCATTCCAGAGTAAAAGTTTTTTGTTTTCAACGTAAGTATTTTAGGAGCTAATTTATTGTACAGTCTACCTACTTGAAATGTAAAGCTTTTAACATTCCACTAATGTTTTTTGTAGATGTGTGACGAATATGAGTTATTCGAGTATTTGGAAACAGAATTCCAAATAGAAAGGGAAACAGGCGGCTTCGCCTTCGAGAACTAGATGACCCTTTCGAAATGGAAGAAAGGGATTTTATTAATGAGTATAGGTGAGGTAATTATACTTAAATAAAACAGTTGACATAGGTTATTTAATTTGGCTGAAGTTTAATAAGTGCCTAGCCTACCTACTACCAATAACCTCCATGTATATGTTCTGCTGTTTAAGGTTAACGCCAGATTTATTTTCGGCGTGCGTTCTCTGTAGTGAACAGACGTGTTACCACTTATTTAAATTATATTAAATAAAGTTTTTAATTTGTGCTGGAGCCCCGGACTTTGCCCCTGCTGCAGAAGGTACTTCGTCCAGCCACATCCGAAGCCCCCAGCGTTGAAATTAGTCTGAGCCGACGCGGCGCGGCTGGGATTGAACTCCGGACCTCTAGCGTGAGTGGTGTATCATTAACCGTTCGACCAAGGCCGCTAGGCGTAGTACGTTCGAAATTACCTCTTGCTGTCTACGGCCGGATACCTCGCTACGAGTTGTACTACGGCACGCTACGGCCACCATTCTAACTACTGTTGAATTAATTGCACCAGGCGGACTGATTGTGTTCTTTATGCAGTGTCAATGAGGTATAATTTAGCCCACTAAATTATAAATAGAAAGATACTTTTTAAAAGAAAATATTACTTCCCCTCCGCGGCTAACACGTTAAAATAAACAAAGATGCATTCGTCTACGTCGAAGCCCGTGGCTCTGGAGAGTTGTGCAGCTTGTACAAATTCACTGGCAAAAAAAGAATTCCTGCGCTGTGTTATGTGTAAATCAGCATATGACATATTATGTTTAAATATGAGCAGCCAGCGCTACCGATCATTTTATTTTGCAAATTCTGAACGAAAGCTTAATTGGAAATGTCCCGAATGTCTAAGCAAAGCGCCAAAACAGGGTAACCTCGCCACGCCGGTTCGTGTAGACCCACCAGTAGCGACAGTCTGTAGCGACAGCACGGCTAATGTTAAGAATCCTAACGACGACCAAAATGTAACATTGAGAAGCAAAATTTCCAAATTACCGACTAGGGAGGAATCATTATCAAATGATTCAGGAGACGGCAGTGTTTGCTCACCTTCTTCTACGACCTACGTAAAGGTTCTAGCCGAAGAACTGCGAGCGATGAGACAGGAATTAAGCAGAATGTGCGACCAAATTACTACTTTTACTGAGGCAGTCAATACACGAATGGATAGATTAGAGGAAAGAATAAACTCAATAGAAAGCAAAAAAAGTGAATTAGAAAACAGCAAAATAAAAAAGATGGAAGAAACAGTATCGCAATTGAAAATGGAGATCCAGGAACGGGACCAAGAAGCACTAGGAAATGATATAGAAATCGCGAGCTTCCCTGAAGCAAAGAATGAAAATACGACACACGTGATCTTGACGGTTGCTCAGAAGTTGGGTGTGGATCTGACCGAGCACGATGTGGTCAACGCTCAGCGCGCGGGGCCTGTGCCAGCGCCCGTGGAGGGTGGCGGGCCCTCGCCGCGCGCCCGGCCTTTGGTGGTGCGGCTGGCTCGGCGCGCGACTCGTGATGCGTTGCTTCGGGCGGCGCGCGTGCGTCGCGGTGCCACTACTGTCTACTGTGTGTGGTGCCAAAGAACAAGTACCACCTCGCTCTTTTTATGTAAATGAAAGGCTTACTAGAACAAATAGATATCTCTTCCAAAAGGCACGTGAAGCTGCTAAACGCTCCGATTGGAAATTCGTATGGACCAGAGAAGGGAAAATATATGCAAGGAAACAGCAAGGACAGGCGAGTGTCCGGATTCGTTGCGATACCGACGTAATGAAGGTTTTTGGTAACCACAATGTTGGCTCTGAGCCGAGAAATGTGCAGTGACATTGAAACAATAGTTATTAATATTATAAAAGCTTCCTTAAAATTTAATGTTATTCCATTTAATTATTTTTGTAAAATTTGCAATACACAATATTTTGATTTTTTGTTAGGTACTTACAAAGGTTTCTCTGTGTTCTGTTTATTGGTTTTAGAATTTTATACGGTTTATATTTTAGAATTATGCAATATAGTACAAGTGCTATTGCAAGGAATAGCCAGTCAGTTGCGTTCTGTTTTGTTGAAACTCAATTATCTAATTGGTGTTTCTTATGTGTCTGATAAATGTAGTAATAGAGTATACCTAGTGGCGGAACACCGTTTGTTGGGAGACTGTTTAATAAGGCGTTATTGTATTTTGATTTGTGTTTTTACTCATGCAACATATGTTTGTTTATTGCGAATGATAATACACATAAAGTTACGAGATTTAATATATTATATTATTTATATTATTACGACATATATAATATACGTATATTTATTGCAAGTTATGATATTTATAAACATACGATTTAAGTTTCATGTTACTTATATATTTTATCTAATAATGTGTAATATTTTTATTGTTAATATTGTTTCAACCACACCATCTTACATTGAAATTTACAGACATGGGCTAATGATGCTTCCATTTATTTTTAAACTTGATCGGCGTCACTTAACAATTTTGAAATTTTACTGAATACCTGTATTTATATAGAACTTTCTTTTAGTTTTCAGTTAAAATTTATAAAACAGAAATACTTAACCTTGGGTCTGCTTAACCCTGGCTCGCTTGGTAATCGCCGGCGCCATGATGAGTTGGTGGTCACTATGGAACGCCACGCAGTAGACATGCTAGCTATTAATGAGACCTGGCTTCGTGAGGGGGAAGATGCCCGCGCGCCAGCGGTGCCCGGCTACCGGCTGCGCCATGTGCCGCGATCTGCGCACGCACCGCGCTCACGCGGAGGTGGAGTTGGTTTCTACCTTCGGCGCGGGATATGCGCTCGTGTCCTAGAACACCCACCAAGCCAGCACGTCGAACAAATGTGGCTTAGTATTAAACATGGTGGCTATAGACTAGCTGTTGGTACGGCTTACCGTCCACAATGGATGGATATTGATACTTTTATCGATGCAATGACAGAATCAGTAGGATCTTTTTCAAAATTTGATCACGTGGTTGTGGTTGGTGATTTCAATATTGACCTGCTGGCTCATAGTAATAGTGATTCCAAAAAACTTCTAGACTTTATAAATTGCATGAGTCTCTCCCAATATGTAACAGAAGCGACACATTTTACTGACCATTCAGCTAAATTGCTAGACGTTGTTTGTAGTAGCGCAAAGGTCATAAATCTTGTCGTGGATTATGTACCGGATTTAAGTCATCATGCATTTATTTCATTTCAGCTAAATATAAAAAAGCCTAAACCAAGGCCACGTTGGATAACCTATAGACCTATTAAAGATATAAATATTGATGACTTTAATAAAGATGTTAACGTCATTAGATGGGAAGATTTATTGTGTGACAATGTTAATGACTCGCTTGCCGCTTTTAATAAGCAAATAATTGCTTTGTTTGATCTCCATGCTCCAGTAAAAACTTCTTATGTCAAAGAACAGAGTTATCCCTGGATAACGCAAACAATTAAGGACATGATGCAATTAAGAAACAAGGCGCACTGTAAATCACGCAAAACAAAGTTAGACCAAGATAAAGCATCATATAAAGAATTAAAAAAGTTAGTCAACGAGGCCTTACACAGTGAAAAAACTGCATACTTTCGTTACAGACTAGAGCGAAATTTTAAGAACCCACGTCTTCTCTGGAAAAATTTAAAGCGTAACATAGATTTTAATAAACAGCAGTCAGATTTACCCTATCACATTTGTAATCCCAATCAGATCAACAGACATTTTTTGGATGTCCCTGGCAGTTCGTCAATGAATATGGAACAGTTATCATTTTTCTGTTTCAATAGATTCTGTACATCGGTGTTCAGTCTACAACCAGTGGGTGAAAAGACAGTTCTTGAAACCATTAAACAAATTACAACAAATGCACAGGGTGTAGATGGCATATCATTGGATATGATTATACTAACATTGCCGCGTACATTGTCCATCATTACTGCTCTTGTGAATATGTCCATCGTAAGTGGTGTTTTTCCAGATCTATGGAAAAATGCTATAGTTCAACCACTCCCAAAGGTTAGCAGTCCTAGAGATTATAAAGATCTTCGAGCTGTTAGTATTTTGCCCTTTATGTCCAAGGTATTAGAAAAAATTGTTTGCAAGCAACTGGTGGAATACTTGAACACAAATAATATCTTACCGTCCAAGCAGTCAGGCTTTCGTTCTGGCAGAAGTACAGCCACAGCGCTTTTAGATGTGGTGGATGATATTTTGGCGGGAAGGGATGTGGGTGAAGGTTCGATCTTCGTGTTGCTTGATTACTCGCGTGCTTTTGACACAATTATCTCCACCCTGCTTATGGCCAAACTTGCATATTATGGAGTTGATGGTCCCACGCTGAAATGGTTTTCAAGTTACCTAACTGGTCGTTCTCAAAGAGTGGAAATTACTTGTAGTGATGGCACTAGGTTAATTTCAAATAATGAACCGGTGTTTAAGGGGGTCCCACAGGGATCAATATTGGGACCGATACTATTTATTCTATATACTGCAGACTTGCCTGAATCTATTAAAAACAGCAAATATCATCTTTACGCAGATGACCTCCAAATTTATAAGACATTCAAGCACTGTGATACTAATAACGGAGTTAGTGAGATTAATGAAGATCTGGGACGAGTAGCTGAGTGGTCAGATGCTAATGGTCTAGTTTTAAATCCAGACAAAACTAAGTATCTTGTCATAGGCACTAAAGCACAGACAGCGAACATCAAAAGTCACAGACCAGAAATCAAGTTAAAGGGTAAAAAGGTTCAAGAGGTTGCTGAGGCAAAAAATCTGGGTGTCATAATGGACAGCAATCTAAAATTTGAAAAGCATGTACTTGATATTGTTAGAAATTGTTATTACCGGCTGAAAGTGTTATATCAGGTACGTAATTATATAAGCATAGAACTGCGAATTTATTTATGTGAGACTCTCATTTTATCAAAATTAAATTACGCTGATGTTGTAACGGGAACATGCTTACTAGCTCGTACTAAAAATTTGATCCAACGCGTTCAAAACTCTTGTGCTAGATATTGCTTCCCCATTCCTCGCAGAGCTCACATAACGCCTTATTTGAACAGAAACGACTTGCTTAACATGGAATCCCGTCGTACTTTACATTTTGCTTCGCTACTCTTCGGTGTTATTAAGAATGAAAGCCCATCGTATCTCTTCAATAAATTAAAGTTTACTGACCGGGCACGAATACCTGACCGTTTAGTTTGCCCTAAGTATAAAACAGCTGCTTTTAGAGGTAGTTTTAAATACGCTGCGACAAGTTGTTGGAATAACATTCCACCTCCCATCAGAAATTCTACAACTATTAAAGCTTTTAAAGTTAAATTTAAAGAGCATATTTTAAGTGCACAGAAATCTTGAACTCGCAGTATCATTTTATCTAATTAATATTATTACTTATTTAAAATTCATATTTATTCTTATTTGGTAGGTTAATATAGTTTTGTTTACGTAATTGAATCTTGTTGGTAAATTATTATTCGGCAAATTGTATAAAAAGCTGTATTTATTAAATAATAGTATGCTGTAGCTGTATTTATTAAATAATAACATGCTGTATGTAATTTAAACACTGTCATGTAGCGCCTTTATATGTATTTCTTTTTATTGTTTATTTTTATTAATAATGGCATCCGCGGAAGACCAGCGTCGTGGGTAACACCAAGACATATGCTGAGCGGAGACCAGTTTGGTACAAGCACATTATATTCCTGTTTTTTAATTTAAATATTGTAATGTAGTGTATTGTATCAAATAAAGATTTTTCTATTTCTATTTCTATTTCTATTTAGTAACCAGTTTGTGTACTGATTTGGAACCCATAATGAGGGTTAATCCACGGCGGTCTTGTGACTTAAGCTTAGAAACAAAGGTAGGTACCTTCCTAACTTAAAGGTCATTTCAATTTCTATGTAGGTCTCTTAACTCTGCTAAATAGGAAAGTTCATAAAGAGACAACAACTTTCACAAGAAACAAATAATAGCTTTCTTTTTCTTATGCAACATTCTCATTTGAATTCAATGTTTACAGGTTCTTACAGCTGTTTACATTTACGGCCATGGGTCTTATCAAAAACCTACAGGTAGGGCCCAAAAATTAGCCCAACAAACTGTCTCTGCAGTTTTGGCCGAGGTCACTACTGCAATGAACCACATAGATATAAGAAATAAATACATTAAGTTTCCACAAACTGCTGGAGAACGAAATGCAAAT
This sequence comes from Scoparia ambigualis, assembly GCA_963921215.1. Classification (NCBI taxonomy): domain Eukaryota; kingdom Metazoa; phylum Arthropoda; class Insecta; order Lepidoptera; family Crambidae; genus Scoparia; species Scoparia ambigualis. Next base: position 64,019 of record CAWUEP010000051.1, read on the forward strand.
AAGTTAAGGTACATTAATTTTTTTATTAAAAAGTAAAGTAAAAAAAATGCATTAATTTCTAAGTTTTTACTTTAGTCTTTGTTACTTTTCAAGTCTTATAAAATAATTTTGTAGACTTATTACTTATTTACCACATTATATTTAGACGTAACGGCAAAATCAACTTTCAAACCATGGCTGGTAAGTATTATTTCCATAAGTATGCAGTTACTGATGCAGTCAATGGCAGATAACAACACATGTCTGGTAGCCCTGCACCTAAGTCCCAGGCTACAAAATCTAAAAATATCTTATATCTTGCTTACAGATTTAATGAAAAATTTGGCATCCCAGGTGTGGTAGGTTGCATTGATGGAACCCATGTAGCCATAGTAAGACCTAATGCGAATGAGGAGAGATACTTTTGTCGGAAAAATTACCATTCTATATATTAAAAACATCGTGGTTTAGTGTGAAAATGTAACTTCTTCAATTAATATTACACAAAATTTTGTTGAACAGCAAGAGTCTACACATGGTATATCAATGACCTTTTATATATAGACTAGTTAAACCTGAACGAATTGCATTTAAAAATGGCGAAATTGTTTTTATGACGTAATCACGTCGAAAGGTAAAGAAAATAAATGTAATCATATCATTAGCCTGTTGTTAAAGAGAGAGAAACATATATTTTAAGTTTTGTATACTCTTTAAGGTAGTTGACCAATGAGCTCATTGAATTTATGCGCCATCTCGGCCGCCATTGTTTTCTCTCTTTCACTCTCACAGAAACGTCTCTCTCTTACATAGTACACGCGTCTCACTCATGCATATCGAATTGGCAACGGCAAAATTTATTTTTACAATAATTACGAGTATAAATAAAAAAAATCTTGTCTCATAAGGTTGCAGTATAATTTTTACAATTTCTGTATACACAAGAAGGCCTTTTATCCAAATAACAACACAAAAACCATATGTCTGTGACAAAAACTCATAACGGTAACGACCGTATTGACGTGACAATGACTGACGTGTGACAGAGTGAGGTCCGGGCAATTACCTGGATTTGTTCTAGTCACTACGGAGGGCAGGCAACGTATCTACTCATATAATATCATTGGGGTATATAGTTGTTTTTCAACTTTTCATACAAAACCCGGTCAGCTGTTTGGTCATTTTGTACTTAGTATTATTGTAAAAGTCATAAAACAAACATTGTTCAGGGTGACGTATAGAACACGAAGGCAAAGGGACATGTTCAACGATACATCCTGTATGTAATATATCTTATTAATAAATCATAAATCATTTATTTGCCGAATATCATGTACACAACATTGAGATGTAAGACAATGATTTAAAGTATCAACAATATTCTGCCATAAGTATGTAGGCATGCAAATATCCATAATTATAACTACATTAATTGACTTTTTGTCTGTAATTCATTATTAATGTTACCTAGTATCTTTACAATTTATACAAACAATACAATTAAATTACAATTCATTCAAATGTCATAATTATTAAAAATTTATATTATTGCAAATTACGAGAAACAATACAATTAAATTACAATACATTCAAATGTCATAATTATTAGAGATTAATATTATTGCAAATTAAAAGTTAATGATAATGTCAAAATGTCTGTACAATTTATACAAACAATACAATTAAATTATAATTCATTAAAATGTCATAATTATTAAAAATCAATATTATTGCAAATTAAGAGTGATATGATAATGTCAATGATAATTAAAAGCAAGATGTCATATTATTTGCAAATATTCCTTGACGAAGTAGAAATTGTGCTTTAAGAGGCCTTCGTAAAAATTTAAATCACTGTCTTACATCTGGGGCTTATACCCAACACTAAAGAGGGCGCTGATATCAGCGCTTGCGACGGTAGCGCCGCCAATTGCAAGTTCATATCCGCGGCGGGCAACACCGGGAAAAAAGAACATCTTTTTTTTAGCCTACGACCATTGAAAAAAACTACTCGCCATTTTTATGTTTGCACTTAATATTTCTAATTTTAAAAGCATGTGAAAGTTCCTGGTAAATCACAATAAACCAGCTATTGAAACCTATGGTTTTTACTGTCCCTTATATACACATATCCATGGTCCTTCGGCCTCTTGAAGAGGGCTGGGAATTTTCGCGAGCAACGAGGAAGACATCTTATAGGCATTGAGCACTGTGCACGTGCGTGCCACATCCCAAGAAGGGTTCCCGAGCGACCAGCACAAGCAGGATTCGTCTTACGGCCTTCGATCCCCTTCAGTCGTACGCAGAAGTAGAAACGTGAATAGCACCACGTGCGTGCCGCAACCCAAGGAGGGTTACCCGAGCGACCAGCACAAGCAGGAATCGTCTTTCGGTCTTCATTTGCCTTTGGACGGCGAACTTTCCAGTGTCAAGTACAAAGAATTAAAAATGATTCAAAAATAAAAAAGTACCACACGTGTCGCATCCCAAGAAGGGTTTCCCGAGCGACCAGCACAAGCAGGACTCGTCTGTCGACCTTCGATTCCCGTCGGACGCTGAAGATTTCAAGCGTGGATTGCAAAAACTTGTGGGCATTAGTTGAAGTTGAGACATGTGAACACGTGAGTCCGTTCCATATTCCTTCCTTGCCTTTAAAATCCCTTTTTATTTAAAATAGTAATATTTGAGTCAGGTATAACGGATATCTTTTCATAATAATATCTATTTTCTCATAAAAGTAGTTCGCGTATACGATTAAGGGTTACGTACCTACTTAGCGTCGTTAACTTATTCGAACGCAGTCTATGTGACAAATTTCATTTCGTTGTTGCAAAACATATACACTTAATTATAACTTAATAACATATTTACTGAATTTGCGATTAAAGATACATTTATTTAACATAAGTCAACGAACACATTTACATAGATTACCTACACAGATAGTTAACTGTATAACGATATATAGTAAGAGTTTATCTTGATAAAACTGTTGAAAATCATTCAATTTCATTGTAGTTAAACAATAAAGGGGCCGAATTCGCTAGATGTGATGACAAACCGGTTTGGCGACCGTCTTCTATTGTTCGCTCGTCACGGTTCGTTAGTTGCATTCATGCGCTTGCAGTGGGCATAGATTAATTAACCTTTATTTGCTAAGGCGCAGATTTGCGCTGTTGTTTTGTTAACAAAATTGTGTGTACACTTGCTATAAGATTATAATGGAGGATCAAAGTCTTACAAATCTAAACAAAAAACGTAGTATCATGAAAGGGAAGGTGACAAAGTTTGGAAACTATCTAAAAACGGTAAAATCATTTAAATTACTAAGTGAAGTGCAATTAGCCGAGTTGGAGTGCCGTTTTAGCAAAATAGATTCGCTTTATAGTGATTTTGACGCTTTACAGACGGAAATTGAGATGTTGAGTGAGACGCCCGAGCCTCAGTTCGACGAAAGGGAGCTGTTTGAGACTCAGTACTTTGAGCTGGTGGCCCTGGCGCGTACACTGCTCAATTCCTCGCGCAGTCAGGAGCGACAGGAGGGATCCGTGGCGGGCTTCAGTGGTTCCGATGGCGAGAAGGGCGTTCAGGATTTTGTGAGGTTACCTAAAATTGATCTTCCTCATTTTACCGGCGACTTTCAGCACTGGCTTGAGTTTCGTGATACATATTTGTCTCTTATACATAATAATAATAATAATATCACAAGCATAAACAAATTTCATTACCTGCGCGCAGCATTAAAAGGCGGTGCGGCATTAATTATTCAAAGTTTAGATTTTTGTTCAGATAATTACAATATAGCATGGCAGTTATTGTCCGATAGGTATGACAATCAACGGATGCTTGTAAACAATCACATCCAAGCATTATTTTCAATTGAGCAGATTCAAAAGGAATCAGCACAGTCATTACGTAACGTAATTGATGTAATGAATAAAAACTTACGCTGTTTAGCTTCCTTAGGACAACCAACTGATCACTGGGATACATTAATAATTTTTATTATTTCGAAGAAACTTGATTATTCCACAAATCGCCAGTGGGAAGAATGTAAAAGTTCATTAGAAGGTTGCCCTAATTTGCAGCAATTCATAAAGTTTTTAAGCAACAGGGCTGATTTGTTACAAACTTTAAAAAATCAAAAACCTACTTTAGCAGATACACATAAATCTAGATCATTTCCAATCACAACAAATAACACAACAAATAATTTTAAAAATATTGTTTGTCCATTGTGTCCAAACAAAATCACTACTTATATGGATGTCAGACATTCCGTGACCTTGATGTGGAATCACGACTTAAAAAGGTCAGTAAATTTTCAGTTTGCAGAAATTGTTTACGTCCTGGACATACAGACAATAGATGTAAGCTTTCTCATTGTAACTATTGTTCATGTAAACACAACACTCTTTTACATAAAGAAATACATACAGACACAGAAAGTCCTGTCGCTTTGTCGACAAACATTATACAGTCATTGAATAGACCTCTTGTACTGCTATCCACAGCATTGGTGAAAGTGTCAGACCACCGTGGAGGACTTCACACTGCCCGTCTTCTTTTGGACAATGGAAGTACTTCACACTTCGTCACACGCGGCCTCTGTGAGAAGCTGGGTCTGGTAAGGCGCAGCACGAGCTCCACTGTCAAAGGTATTAATAATCAACTATCCTACAGTGCAGAGTCTTGCAACCTAACTATCGAGTCATACATTGGTGGTTATAGAACAAATATAAATTGTTACGTCTTACCTGAAATAACAAAATCATTACCTTCTACACATTTTGATATACAGAGTATACCTCTTCCGCCAGGAATCCAGTTAGCAGACCCATCATTCAATAAGCCAGCATCAGTTGACTTATTAGTGGGTGCTGAGATATTTTGGGAAGTATTAGGTACAAAATTCATCCATCTTGGGCAACAGTTGCCAAAGTTACACGAAACTAAACTAGGGTGGCTCATAACGGGTTCGATTCCTGGGTCAGCTAATTTTTCTCATAAAACCAGTCCTACTTGCTGTTTTAGTCAAAATATAGACGATCAACTTACTCGGTTTTGGGAACTCGATTCAATATCACCTAAGCATTGTTTATCGACTGAAGAACGCGCTTGTGAACAACATTTTTCTCAAAATACGACTCGTGATGAGGATGGTCGTTTCGTAGTTTCTATACCGCTTAAAGAGTCTCCGGATACATTGGGCGAATCATACGCTCAAGCAAAATGTCGTCTGCTTTCTTTAGAGCGTAGGTTTAATCGAGACACAGAGTTCAAACAAAAGTATCTAGAATTCATGCATGAATATAATTTACTTGGTCACATGACAAAAAATACAGATAAGACCAGTAACACCGGCTACTACATGCCTCATCACGGAGTGATTAGCCAGTCAAGTTCAACCACCAAATTACGAGTAGTCTTTGACGCTTCTGCAGTGTCATCATCTGGAAAGTCTTTTAACGACATACAGATGGTGGGACCAGTAGTGCAAGACGATTTACTTTCAATTTTATTGAGATTCCGACAGCACCGATATGTGGTAACAAGCGACGTCGAAAAAATGTATCGTTCCGTACTAGTCCAACAACAACAACGTTCCTTACAACAAATTTTATTTCGGTTTGATCAAAAAGACCCTATTAGTGTGTACACATTAAATACGGTGACATATGGGACTGCCTCAGCACCGTATCTTGCGACTAAGTGTCTTACTTCATTAAGCGATCAAATCACCAAGCCTGAAGTCAAAATTGCTATTCAAAAGGACTTTTACGTTGATGACTACTTAGGGGGGGGGGAGATTCAATTGACTCTGTTATTGATCTTTGTAGAAATATAAAGAAAATTTTAAAATCTGCGCATTTTAATTTACGAAAATGGCAATCAAACGACAAACACATATTACAATCTGTTACAAAAAAATCAATTGAAAATCATGAAAGAAGACTAAATCTTAATGATACGTCGCCTTGTAAAACATTAGGTTTGTTCTGGAACTCTGATTCAGATCATTTGTTATATTCTATTGATTTACAATTTAAATATACAAACATCACAAAACGAGTAATTTTATCATTAATAAGTCAAGTGTTTGACCCCATGGGTCTTATAAGTCCATGCATATTGGAGATTAAAATAATGATACAAAGGCTTTGGATCCAGAAATTATCTTGGGATGATCAAGTGCCCAATGAGATAAAATTAGATTTTATGCAGTTTTTAAAAGCTTTACCGGCTCTAAACTCACTTCGCATCCAGCGGTGGGTCTCGTCTTATTCAGATTCAGTTTTAGAACTTCATACTTTCACTGACGCTTCAGAGCGTGCATATGGTGCATGCGTCTATGTCAAAAGTATATCAAAAGAAGGAAAGGTAAGCGTTCATTTATTGGTGTCTAAAACAAAGGTTGCGCCGATAAAACCTACCACGATTCCGCGACTCGAACTCTGTGGCGCATTGTTGGGTGCAAGACTCTGCACTAAAGTACTGCAGTCACTCAGGGCCAATTTCAAACACTGTGTGTTTTGGACTGACTCAACAATTGTTTTGGGTTGGCTCACCACCTCTGTTAACAATTTACGACATTTTGTTCGAAACCGAGTGAATGAGATTCAGGATATTACTGCCGGTGGCAAGTGGAGCTACGTGCCAACGAATGAGAATCCCGCTGACCTAGCTTCTCGGGGGGTCAGGGCTGATCGTATCAGCGCGTCCGCCTTATGGTGGTCTGGTCCTCAATTTTTGCATGAAAAAAAGTGTATTTTCCCTAAAATACCTAATTCTAAAACAGATAAACTACCAGAAATTTTATTACATACAACAACACAAAAAACAAGTTTACAAAACAATTATGCAAATAATAAAATCTTACAAATTATACATAATACATCCAATTTTACTCGATTAATAAGGAAAATTGCCTTTTTAAAAAGATTTATTTATAATTATTTACACCCTAATACTAAAACTTATAATTATTTATCAACGACAGAGCTAAAAGATGCAAGATATACAATTATTAGATTATGTCAGCAGGACATGTTTCCTGACGAGTATCACACCTTGCACTCAAAAGGAAACCTTAATTCTAATAACAGGTTGCTATCTTTATCTCCATTTGTTGATTGTGATAACCTTATTCGTGTGGGAGGACGTCTCGATCATTCATATTATCCGTATGACATGAAACACCCAATCTTACTATGTAGCAAACATCACATCACAAAATTAATATTTCAGATGTATCACATCAACTTGTTACACGCTGGACCACAACTAATGTTGGCTAATATAAGACATTGTTATTGGCCTCTAGGAGGCACAAATTTGGCAAAGTTTACTGTTAAAAAATGTGTTAAATGTGCTAGGCATAATTCACAAACTACTCCGCCAACAATGGGCCAGCTTCCTGCACCTAGAGTTCATTTAAAATTTCCTTTTCAAAATACAGGATGAGACTACGCAGGACCAGTGCTGCTTGTCGATAGAAAGGGTAGAGGTGCTAAACTCATAAAATCCTATATATGTGTGTTTGTGTGCTTTGCAGTAAAGGCCATACATTTGGAGCTGGTTACTGATCTCACCAAAGAGACATTTATAGCTGCTCTGCAGCGCTTTGTAGCGCGACGCGGTCTTCCGGAATCTATTTTTGCTGATAACGGTACAACCTTTGTAGGGGCGCACAACCAACTCAAACTTATGCTTAAACATTCTTTAAATGATATTACACAAAAAGGGATCAAATTTAAATTTATTCCTCCGTATACACCCCACTTTGGGGGTCTTTGGGAATCCGCCGTAAAATCCGTAAAGTACCTTTTGCGACGTACCCTTTCTCTTACACATTTAACATATGAAGAGATGTCCACATGCCTGGTACACATTGAATCTATTTTAAATTCGCGACCTCTTACTCCGTTATCCACTGATCCTAGCGACCTTACGTGCCTTACTCCATCACACTTCCTAATCGGACGAACATCATTCACCATACCATGTCCACAGGTAGCAGATGTAAATATAAACCGTCTGCAGCGATTCAACCGTATTCAAGCCTTAAAAGAACATTTTTGGCAGAGATTTATAAACGAGTACATATCTCGACTCCAACAAAAGGTGAAATGGCAGTCATCCAAGGGCGAAGAGCTGAAAGTTGGAACATTAGTCTTGATAAAGGATAAGACTGTACCTCCTCTTCTATGGTTATTGGGTCGCATCACAAAGGTGCACAGTGGAATTGATTCAAGCAAACGTGTGGCAGAGATCTTCACAAAGAAGGGGACCATACTTCGGGCATATAACAACATATGTCCCTTACCCAGTCATTGAAAGCTTTTACGTTTCAACGGCCGGGAGCATGTTGGGGCTTATACCCAACACTAAAGAGGGCGCTGATATCAGCGCTTGCGACGGTAGCGCCGCCAATTGCAAGTTCATATCCGCGGCGGGCAACACCGGGAAAAAAGAACATCTTTTTTTTAGCCTACGACCATTGAAAAAAACTACTCGCCATTTTTATGTTTGCACTTAATATTTCTAATTTTAAAAGCATGTGAAAGTTCCTGGTAAATCACAATAAACCAGATATTGAAACCTATGGTTTTTACTGTCCCTTATATACACATATCCAGTTGTGTACATGATATTCGGAAAATAAATGATTTATGATTTATTAATAAGATATATTACATACAGGATGTATCGTTGAACATGTCCCTTTGCCTTCGTGTTCTATACGTCACCCTGAACAATGTTTGTTTTATGACTTTTACAATAATACTAAGTACAAAATGACCAAACAGCTGACCGGGTTTTGTATGAAAAGTTGAAAAACAACTATATACCCCAATGATATTATATGAGTAGATACGTTGCCTGCCCTCCGTAGTGACTAGAACAAATCCAGGTAATTGCCTGGACCTCACTCAGTCACACGTCAGTCATTGTCACGTCAATACGGTCGTTACCGTTATGAGTTTTTGTCACTGACATATGGTTTTTGTGTTGTTATTTGTATAAAAGGCCTTCTTGTGTATACAGAAATTGTAAAAATTATACTGCAACCTTATGAGACAAGATTTTTTTTATTTTTTCTCGTAATTATTGTAAAAATAAATTTAAAATAGAAATTTTCATTTAGTGAGTACATTTGCCCTGTTGCCAATTCGATATGCATGAGTCAGACGCGTGTACTATGTAAGAGAGAGACGTTTCTGTGAGAGTGAAAGAGAGAAAACAATGGCGGCCGAGATGGCGCATAAATTCAATGAGCTCATTGGTCAACTACCTTAAAGAGTATACAAAACTTAAAATATATGTTTCTCTCTCTTTAACAACAGGCTAATGATATGATTACATTTATTTTCTTTACCTTTCGACGTGATTACGTCATAAAAACAATTTCGCCATTTTTAAATGCAATTCGTTCAGGTGTAACTAGTCTATATATAAAAGGTCATTGATATACCCTGTGTAGACTCTTGCTGTTCAACAAAATTTTGTGTAATATTAATTGAAGAAGTTACATTTTCACACTAAACCACGATGTTTTTAATATATAAATAAACCTAAACTTTATATCATAAACTGATTTTAATTTATTTTCTGCCTTTAGGAAAAATTAAGTAGGTACTTATAAAAGCACCAGTTGTAATTTATTTTGTCATATCAAAAATTTGTACAGTACTTAATATCCATCTCAGTTGATACATGAATGTAAATATAAACAAACATTTTACCTAAAAACCATAAAGCCTCTGTAGTGCTTAGGTTCTCCAAGTGTGGGCGAAGAAGATGATTGGACCAAATGAAGGAATCGTGATTGGCACCAGGATTGCTTGCTTCAACACTTATGATCTCCATATCAGCATTGCATATCTAAAAAAATAATGGAAAGATATTGATAAAACCAACAGTAGCAATAATTGAAGTTCATTTCAAACATATATTTTTTAGATTGCTTACCAACTGGACATTCAGAGAATGGTAATTTTTCCGACAAAAGTATCTCTCCTCAATCGCATTAGGTCTTACTATGGCTACATGGGTTCCATCAATGCAACCTACCACACCTGGGATGCCAAATTTTTCATAAAATCTGTAAGCAAGGTATAAGATATTTTTAGATTTTGTAGCCTGGGACATAGGTGCAGGGCTACCAGACATGTGTTGTTATCTGCCATTGACTGCATCAGTAACTGCATACTTATGGAAATAATACTTACCAGCCATGGTTTGAAAGTTGATTTTGCCGTTACGTCTAAATATAATGTGGTAAATAAGTAATAAGTCTACAAAATTATTTTATAATACTTGAAAAGTAAGAAAGACTAAAGTAAAGACTTAGAAATTAATGCATTTTTTTACTTTGCTTTTTAATAAAAAAATTAATGTACCTTAACTTATTTGCATTTCGTTCTCCAGCAGTTTGTGGAAACTTAATATATTTATTTCTTATATCTATCTGGTTCATTGCAGTAGTGTCATCGGCCAAAACTGCAGAGACAGTTTGTTTGGCTAATTTTTGGGCCCTACCTGTAGGTTTTTGATAAGACCCATGGCCGTAAATGTAAACAGCTGTAAGAACCTGTAAACATTGAATTCAAATGAGAATGTTGCATAAGAAAAAGAAAGCTATTATTTGTTTCTTGTGAAAGTTGTTGTCTCTTTATGAACTTTCCTATTTAGCAGAGCTAAGAGACCTACATAGAAATTGAAATGACCTTTAAGTTAGGAAGGTACCTACCTTTGTTTCTAAGCTTAAGTCACAAGACCGCCGTGGATTAACCCTCATTATGGGTTCCAAATCAGTACACAAACTGGTAACTAAATCTGGCGCTAACCTTAAACAGCAGAACATATACATGGAGGTTATTGGTAGTAGGTAGGCTAGGCACTTATTAAACTTCAGCCAAATTAAATAACCTATGTCAATTGTTTTATTTAAGTATAATTACCTCACCTATACTCATTAATAAAATCCCTTTCTTCCATTTCGAAAGGGTCATCTAGTTCTCGAAGGCGAAGCCGCCTGTTTCTCCTTTCTATTTGGAATTCTGTTTCCAAATACTCGAATAACTCATATTCGTCACACATCTACAAAAAACATTAGTGGAATGTTAAAAGCATTACATTTCAAGTAGGTAGACTGTACAATAAATTAGCTCCTAAAATACTTACGTTGAAAACAAAAAGCTTTTACTCTGGAATGGGAACAAAAAGACACTTGAACACAGCCACTAAATGGTACACAACAAAATTCAAGCACAATTTACGAGGTAGAGCTCGTAAATTTGTTAACAATGTTGATAAAGCTAGTGTTTTTGCAACTTCTTACAGATTGTTTATTTGACGTTTCAGACGCTCAAAAAGACGTTTTACATAGATAAAGGACAATGGTCACGTAGTATGAAATTTAAACCCAGGCCCGGCGCAAAAGAAATGTACCTCAAAATACTGGTAATGTTGAGTAATTAATTACTGCATAGGGGACACCGCCGAAATATTTTTTTTAATGTATTAAATTGCTATTGAAAGTTTTACAGGGGTCATATCAATGTTTCAGTACAAGGATCATTAAATTGCTAAAATGGGTGTTTACCAGTATAACTCAAATATTTTTCTACAGTATATATATTACCACCACTACTATTACTAAAGTAGTAGCAGAAGTCATCAACGTATTTAAAAAAATGTTTTTTGGTTATATACATATATAGGTATCAGTAATAATCACATCACACCTAAGTAATATTCTAAATGTGAAAATAACGATGGTTTGATATTTTAATGTTTGGGTATTTTTTCTGCTTTTACGCCTCAATGACTGAACTGATTTGAATGAAACTAGGTAGATAGATAAGGACCAGGATTAACACCGCTGACTGAACCGCAGGCGGAATCTAGTCCGATAAACCCAATCATTTTACTAATTTTAATTTAAATATTTTTTTCAATTTCGAAAAGCAATTTCACACTTTTTAAAAAATAATTCGGCGATTCCAACTATGCATTATTTAATGACACATTTTTAGTAAAAATCTGAGACAAGTTTTATTTCCGCCGGGCCTGGGTTTTTTTTGGCCATTATCCTTAGTGCTCGTAGTATGAGATGTCCGTACAAAAAAAAAGGTGAACGGTTTTCGAAGTGTCAACCTAACTGCCCTGCCACAGGCCTGCTTATAAGGTGTCATAGTACAAAAAAGCAGGGCAGTTCAATTTAAGTCCTGCTATAAAAGCTGATAGTAAGCCCCCAGATGCAATAGAATGTGTTGCTAATTCCCAGGAAGCATGACAAATATAATCAGAAGGTGTTGCCTAAAACAATAAGAGCATGGATGAAGTTTATTATTTGATCAACATTAGTAGTAACAGATACAGAGGTGCATTGCTGCACCAAGTATGTACCATGTGTTCTCGGTTTAGATGTCTAAAATGGTTGACGACATATTTCGTACTATGTACGACTTACCTCTCAGGGATATGACCAAAAACGAATATTAAGGCTTGACTCTCGTTCGTCAGTAAATGCCGCCTGATGCGATCCAATCGAAATGCATTGCATATTCGACATTATGATGGTAAGGTATCACTTAATCAGACAGTAAAGCTATCACGAAAGTGCAGTTATAAGTACTGCGCAAGCACAACACAATATTGTTTGTGTTCATTTCATTATCACATTCACAAAACAAAGCGGCTTTTCGCAAATTAAGTAAGAATAGGAAGGAACTTTTTAAAACACACAATTGCTCAATGATGATTGACATTGACAGTGTTGCAAGTAGTTTCATTCGTCTTTTTACGAGAAACAAATCGATAAGAAAATCAATCTTATAAATATCAAAAGTAAATAATTAACCATTTTAAGATAAAAAAGTGTGTAATTGTATAGGTTTTAAGCTCGAAAATAGTTGCAGAAATAAGTTTTTAATCGAAACTAGATTATCAAATAAGACCTTATTTGAGAATCGATTTTAAAACCGATAAATAGATATTTTTATGCCAGGCAACTCTGACAGCAGATTTTCGTTTTGCGTATAGTATCTTGTAACGGTACAGAATGAATGGTATCCGTCCGTTAGTAAGGAATGTATGGGAGTAGCACTAAAATTAATTAATATTAATGCGTAGCACCATTAATATAATAAGCATGAAAGAAAAATAAACTAGTTTAAAATAATGGTCATGTGGACACATGGCTTTACGTTAGAGGTAGTAAGAAGGTGTCAATGTACTAGGGCCTTATCATTATTTTGAATTTCGCGGGGACTGCTCCGTGTGCCCCTTGCGACATAGGCGCCGTCTAGCGTGCGTTATTTACTTGAGCTTCGCGTAGGATTGTTAGGTTGGCAATGGATTAGAATGATGGGGTTGGCTAACGTGTCCCTTGCGACAGGGAGGCGCCACCTACGGTCGGAATACGGAACTTTTTATAATTTCACAAAATACAGAATTATTGGCTTAAGTGGGTGGTTATTGAGAAGGAATTGTTGATGGAAGGCTACATCTAGATGTTCAAACATGTAATATTGGCTATCTAACGAGATTTGGTTGGATTATGGAAAAACTTTAGAATTGCGCGGCGGACGGCGGCAATGAGCGAGCGAGAGGTTGAGAAAAAGATAGAAAGAGAAGAAAGATGTTATCTCCACGTGGCACAACACGAAGTTCGCATATAACAAATGATAAGAGACGTGAAGGCGAGGCGCATTGGCTAAACAGCTAGCGATTGGTTGAAGCGAAGAAAAGCGGAATCGTGGAGAGGGATGTTGAGGGCGCGTGGCGCGAAAGTTAAGATGCTTGGGGAAAAGAGGAAAATTAGCGCGGCATTCAATTGTAGGACGTCGGAGGCGCGATCCGATTTACGAGTGGCGCTAACGAACTCATACGTGAAAACAAGCGTCCGAGCCATTTTAGCGCGCTAAGTGATATTCGAGCTGCGATATTAACTAACATTGGTTGTGAAATAGAAGTGATTATTAAAGTAAAATCCTTGTTATTGCAACTCGAATTGTTAACAGAATGAAGTATTCTGAATCATATTAGCAGATACGCGTAACGGTGGCAACAAAACTAATATGATATTGTTTTCTGAGGTTTAAGCGAGCACTACACATTGAAATGAAACACTTTTTACGGATTAACTCGCGTTTAATTTACTATTTACATAGCCGGCATGTAGCAAGAATACTTTCCCCATTAAGAGGTAATACAACAGCTTATGTGAAGGATTCTTACCAGTTTGTCAGTGATATTAAAGACCTACATCTTGCTGACAATGAAACCATGGTTAGTTTTGATGTCCAGTCCCTATTTACATGTCTACCAGTACAGGACTGCATTGAAATTACCAAGAAAAGACTAGTTGAACAAAATATGCCCAACGAATATGCAGTACTATTAGAGCATTGTCTAACATCTGGCTACCTTTTGTGGAATAAAGTTTACTACTTGCAAATAGAGGGTGTTGCTATGGGGTCCCCTGTATCACCCGTTGTCGCCGATATTTTCATGGAAGACTTCGAGGAGCGGGCCCTAAGCACAGCACCCGTAACCCCTAGGTTCTATAAGCGGTACGTAGATGACACTTTCACTATCTTACCAACTGATAAAGTATCTGCCTTTCTAAGTCATCTTAACTCCATACACCCTAAAATACAGTTCACAATGGAGTTAGAGGCAGACAACAAGTTAGCTTTCTTGGACACTTTAATCATCAGGAATCCTGACCATAGTTTGAGCCACACTGTGTTTCGTAAAGTAACCCATACAGATAGGTACCTTAATGGTGATTCTCACCACCATCCTAGACAGTTGGCTACTGTAGGGAAATCTTTGTTTCAGAGAGCACGCGGCATCTGTGACACCCAACACCTGGCTGCTGAACTTCAGCATGTCAAGCATGTACTACAGGATAACAAACTGCAAGTACCGCGGCTTCGTCACAAAAAACGCAAAAAACCAACCACAGTCGAGCGCCAACCTGCAGTACTTCCATATTTGAAAGGCGTCACTGACAAGATTGGTCACATCTTGAAGCGAGCTTCAATCAATACTTACTTTAAGCCGCCAAAGAAGATCAACCAGTTCTTACGACCTGTCAAGTGCAATATACCCCTTCAAGATGCAGGCGTGTACAAACTGGACTGCGACTGTGGGCTCTCGTACATCGGGCAAACAAAGAGAAGTGTAGGAACCCGCGTAAAAGAACATATAGCCGACGTCAAGCATAGGCGCGAAAATAAGTCTGCAGTGTGTGAACATGCTCTCGAGGGACCCAACCATTACATCAGATTTGACAAACCTCAAATACTCGCCAAGGAACAACGATTCATCCCTAGGATGATACGCGAGGCTATTGAAATTAAAAAACATCGTAATTTCAATAGAGAGGATGGTTGGAATTTACCACCTGCCTGGGACCCCATCATACAGGTCATCAAATCCCAGCCCCAACAGCAACACATTGCCAGACCTAAAAATATTGTTAGCTATTGTGTAAACTTGAACGCACCCGGTAAAATATAAAAATTATTGACGGTAGGCAAATAACTTCTAACTATGAGACGACCAACACCTCAGACTCCCTGTGACCACGGACCCTGTAAAGGGTTCGAAACGTCAGGATAATATAAAAACTATGTAAATAGTAAATTAAACGCGAGTTAATCCGTAAAAAGTGTTTCATTTCAATGTGTAGTGCTCGCTTAAACCTCAGAAAACAATATGTGATCCAGTACGGACTGGAAATAGCTAACAAAGTGCGTCGGTTGGAAGATCTAAAGACTAAGCGCGCAAGAAAAGTTACATCCCTAAATTTCTTGAACAGATGCCGTGATCATGGTCTCATCCCACCGTGTGTCAAGATATCACCCAAAAAGGACATCCGAGGGAGCGCCAAGATCTTACAACAGGCCAGTCAAAAATTGCTCCGTCATCTCATCTACCGACATCGTTCCGAGCTAAGTACAATTAATAATAAGATCGAGAATTTGTCCAGTGGGTTAGGATTACAATTGTCGGCGTCAGATTTTACTAATTGCATTAATCTTCTCAATAAACGCGAAACATCTAAATATAATGAATGCAAACTGTTTAATACCGAAAGGGTATTGGATTTGAACTGTTTTTGTAAACACTAAAAGGGTAATAAAACCGCAATAGTAATTTGATCTAAGTAAGTTTATTGATACAAGCATCGGTCGCTTATATACTAACGCACGAAAAACTCCGATAGCGCGATCTAACTCGACGCCAACGCCATCTCTTATAATGTGATGGAACTAACTTAAAATAAAAACAACATTTAGTTTTATATTTTGCAACATGGACATACCGCCCACCAAGGACATTTATTGACGGAATGTCCTTCTGAACTTAATACTAAACAAACTTAAAGCTATAATGTAAAAGGATAAATTTTAATTTCATCTTACAAAGGTATATAAACTAAATAAATTCATTTATCTAAAATAGGAAGTATACACAGCTTGGAAGTCGGTCTTTTAAGAGTAGAGGACCCTGTGCGCAATGTGACCACACGTGTGATTTTATCATCACCAGGATGTTTTTGTACGACGCGACCTAACAACCAAAATCGTCTTCCTTTATCAAAACAATGTCTCCAATTTTTGGTTCCGGTACTTGTGTAGACCATTTGTAACGATTCATCAAACTCGACAGGTACTCCTGTGACCAACGTTTCCAAAACGATTGAAGCATCTTTTGAACTAATTGCCATCTAGTTAAGCTACTTACGTTTGAACCTTCATAACTATAATCTGGCACGTTAACGAAGGGTTCCCCAATCAAAAAATGACCCGGAGTTAAAGGTAATGGTTCCCCAGGATCTTCGGAGTTAATCAAGCTCATTGGTCGCGAGTTCAAGCAAGCTTCCACTTGTGAAAGTAGCGTGCTTAGCTCCTCATACGTGAGGGTAGTGCCACCAATAACCCGTTTGAGGTGGAATTTTGTAGACTTCGCGCCTGCTTCCCAAAGACCCCCAAAATTAGGGCTGTGCGGGGGAATAAAATGCCATTCCGTCCCGTTAGCTTCAAGATGTTCGGCTATTGAGGGCTGAATTGATGCCAACTGCTGTAACTCTCTAGAGGCTCCTACAAATGTAGTGCCATTGTCACTCCATAGCTTTGCGACGTGACCTCGTCTGGCCACAAATCGTCTAAAGGCTGCCAGAAACGCCTGTGTGGTCATGTCACTAACAACTTCTAAATGCAAAGCACGAGTGGACATACATACAAACAGGCACAAATAACCCTTATAAGAGTTATGACCTCGCCCTTTGGTTGTTCTGACATTGATCGGTCCTGCGTAATCAACGCCACTATGTGCAAAAGGTCTTGTGGGGGAACATCTAACAGAAGGTAAAGAACCCATCATCTGGTTACTTACGCTTGCTTTTTGCCTTATGCATATTACACATTTGCGAACATGTTTTTTAATTGTGTTTCTGGCTCCTAAAATCCAATAAGCTGTTCTAATATAGTTCGTCATAAGCAGCAAACCTCCGTGAAGAGTTTTTAAATGAGCATCGGCTACGATAAGCTGCGTCAAATGACTAGCGCTAGGTAGAACTATAGGATGCTTTGTCTGCTCCTCTTATTGTGACCTTTCAAGTCTTCCTTGTACTCTCATAACACCCTTGTGGTCGATGTAAGGGCAGAGTGATTTAAGCTTACTTGATTTTAGTTGTATACAGGCTTTTTCTTGTAATTGTGTGTATTCCGTTATAAATGATTCCCTTTGTGTTTTCTTGATACAACATTCGAGTGCTGATTCTATTTCAGATTTTTGTATATACACCTTATTTTGACCTTTGTTCTGTTTTAAAAATCTGCGACAGTAAGCAATTACTCTTAGCAGTCTGGGTAATGAAGAGAATCTTTCAAAAATTGAATTATCTTGGACTGCAGTTACATGTATCTTTGTTAAAGCTTCCAAATTAATGTCTAAGTCCTTTGGTCTGTTGTATTTAATAACTTTATCCTTGAGGAAAGCAGGTCCAGAAAACCACCTTTCGTTTTGTATCAACAGGCTAGGTAATAGACCTCTGGAAGCACAGTCTGCCGGGTTTCCTTTAGTTGAAATATGCGACCACTGAGGCGAGCCTACTGTCGTTAAAATCTCCGAAGTTCTATTGGCCACAAACGTCTTCCATCTACTTGGGTGACTATTGAGCCAGGCCAATACTACAGTGGAATCTGTCCATGCTCTAATATTTTCCTTTGAAATGTCTAGGATTTCTGCTGTTTCAGACAATGATTTAGACAGTAGAACAGCTCCGCACAACTCCAAACGAGGAATGCTTATTTGCTTGATAGGTGCGACTCTGGTTTTAGCTACTACCAAAGAAATATTTACATTGTCTGCGCTGTCTTTTTTACGTAAGTAAACTACCGCAGAGTAAGCTGCTTTGGAGGCGTCACAGAAACCGTGGAGCTCCATTATGTCATTTGGTCGGGTAGCCAGCCAACGCGGTATTCTAACGTGGGTAAGTAATAACAATTCTTCCCTATAAGTATACCATTCTTTGATAAGTTCTGTTTTTAAAGCTTCATCCCAACCAACTCCTGCTAGCCATAGCTTTTGTATAAATATTTTAGCTATAACCACGCTAGGAGCTAACCAGCCTAACGGATCGAACAATTTTGCTATGTCTGATATTATTGACCTTTTTGTTACAGGTGCGGTTGTCGGCGGCGGGAGATTCACCGAGTACTGGAATGTATCATTGGACCTGTCCCAGGTAAGTCCCAATATTTTAATTGTACTATTTAATTTAATATCTAGGTGCTTGTGCTGTATGTTCTCCGTCTTTGTAGTTTTACTATTTTTAAATTCTATTGTCTCATATTTATTGCTACCTATTTCCTTCTTACTTTTATGTGTTTGTCCTACATCTTCCTTAATTGCTTTATTTTCAATTGTATGGATAACATTTAGTATTTGCTGATTATTGCTATTCCATTTTTGTAATGTAAATCCGCCCTTTGCTAATATTTCTGTCATCTGTTGAACTATTTCCACACCCTCTTCGACATTATAACACCCTGACATAAAATCATCCATGTAGAAACTATTTAAAACTTTCTTGGCAGCTACATCATAACCTTCTC
>CAWUEP010000052.1:0-52801 GCA_963921215.1 Scoparia ambigualis
GAAGCCGTCTCCGCTTTGCTGATAAGTGCGACATCGCCTGCTAGAATAATAGCTACCCTAGAGCTACGTTTTGGTAACCCTGAATACCTAATATCGAGAATAATACAAGATATCAAAAGGTTACCGCCGATGGCAAATGAATATCAGAAAGATATTGTTACATTCTCATGTAAAATTCAGAACCTTGTAGAAGCAGTACGAGCAGTACGACGAGAAGAGTACCTGTATGGAATGAACATTGTGTCCATTATATTATGTAAACTCCCATCTGTTCTGCTTGCAAAGTGGACTGACTACAGTTACGAGTTGATTACTACTGAAAATAAGAAGTCACGACTTATAATACTATCAGACTTTCTGAGTGATGAAGCCATGAAGGTATCAACTGCAGCAAATATCTACTGTTTCCCGGGGCGCAGTGACAACTTTAAGCAGAAGCTTAGTCACTACCCACATTACCAGACGGTCTTAGTGCAAGCCGAGCGTTCCACGAACGACAAATGCAGTTTTTGTAAAATGTCTGCACATAAATTAACCGAGTGTAAGAAGTTCAAACGAGCACTACGCAAAGCTAGATGGGAACATGTGAAGCGAAACGGCATATGTTTCAAATGTCTTATTGCCCGCCACAACAGAGAAACCTGCCCGGCACCCGTATGCAACAAAGACAACTGCAATCAAGCGCACCATAGACTGTTACATTATTCGTACGACGATCGTGAGCGCAGTAGTGTGATAGTGCAACAAACGGAGCCCGTCGTCGCCCCGCTAAGTAGCCAAAGTGAAACCGTTACGCATATAAACGCGAGTGATAAGTGCGCGGTGCTATTAAAGGTCGTCCCAATACGTATTCACGGCCCAAACGGTGTGTTTAGTGCGTCCGCGTTACTAGACGATGGTTCTACAGTATCACTGATAAGCAGTGAGCTCGCTACCCGCGCAGGGCTGCGCGGCAGCCGCCAAACAATGCGAGTGAGCGGCGCATGGACCGGCAACGAGCTAGTGTGCGACGCTACGGTAATGAATGTAAACATATCAGGTATGGACAGTAATTAAATTAATAATATCACAATGCGAAGTGTTCACGAGTTTAATTTGCCAATTCAAAAGTTATCTATTGTTAATAATTGCAATAACTATGAACTATAAGTTTTGTACATCGGATTGTAAACCAGAATTGTTAATAGGCCAAGATAACTACCATTTATTGTTACCGTTAGAAGTTAAGTCTGGTAAACGTAATGAGCCGGCCGCTACGCTAACTCTCTTGGGTTGGTGTGTTCACGGCATTGTGCCTGAGCTGCAAGGCGCGTCACCCTCACAAGCAACAGTCTGCTTTGCTCATTCTGAGACAGATTCCACCAACCTAGACGATACGAACCTGCTGCAGGATATCCATGAGGAGGTAAGACGCTCATTCGCACTGGATTTGCTAGGCATTTCAGGCAAACCCAGACAGAATGCAAACGACGCGCGTGCCGTGGCCCAGCTACAACAAACAGCCGAGCTCGTCGATGGTCGTTGGTATGTAGGGTTGCCATGGAAAGATGAGAAGTGTAAAATGCCAGATAGTTACCCTAGCGCTTTGAAACGGTTCCTAAGTATTGAAAAAAAAATGTGTAAGGATCAAGGTTTTGCTCAAAGGTATGCAGATCGCATAAATCATTTATTAGAAAATGACTATGCTCAAGAATTAAAAGATACTAAACCTGTTGATAAAACCTGGTACTTACCACATTTCGGGGTTGACAACCCTAACAAGAAAAAATTGCGTCTCGTGTTTGATGGAGCTGCTAAAGCTGATGGATCATGTTTGAATGATTATTTACTAACAGGGCCTGACCTTTTATCATCGCTTTATGGTATTATGCTGCGCTTTAGGATAAATAGCATCGCAGTCACAGGTGATATAAAGGATATGTTCCTCAGAGTGAGGATCCGCGCAGAAGATCAGCACGCGTTTCGTTTCCTGTGGAGAGACAACCCTAACGAGCCCATCAAAACGTACGTGATGTCTTCACTTATATTTGGTGCCAATTGTTCGCCGTTCATAGCTCAGTTTATAAAAAATATGAATGCAGCGCAGTATGAGTCATCGCTCCCGGCCGCTGTTGACGCGATAAGGAATTCGCACTATAGTGATGATTATATTCATAGTTTGCCGAACGACGAGATGACAGCGATTAATATGGTGAAAAATGTGTCTTTTATACATCAACAAGGTGGTTTCGAGATTAGAAATTGGACAAGTAATAATCTTGCGGTGCTTAAGAGCGTTCCAAAATGTACCTTAGGTCCAGCTGCAACAAGGTTCAAAATGGCGGGACAGAATGAAGGCGAACGCACACTCGGACATATTTGGTATCCAGTTACAGACGAGCTGGGGTTCGATGTCTCCCTCAAGCGCATTCCCGAAGATGTTCTTTCAGGGAAAAGTAGACCAACGAAGCGGCTTATGTTGCGAGTTATAATGTCTATTTTTGACATTTATGGATTTTTGTCACCATTTACGATACAGGGTCGTATTATGTTGCAGGATGCTTGGCGTTTGAATATAGGATGGGACGATTGCATTCCCGATAACATTTATTCCAAATGGTGTACTTGGATTGACCTACTTAAAGATGTAAACAAGGTGCGAGTAGCAAGGCATTACCGCAACGCAGCGGGCGCGAGCGAGTCAGAGAAACAGGTGGACAGCAGCTGCGGTGATAATATGATTAGCCGTAGCCGTAGCCGTAGCGAGCTCCGACCTACGCACCGCGCTACGACTCACAGCTACGAGGATGCTACGACGTTACCTGCGGCTGCGACAGGTAACTATGATGGCTTGCAATTGCATGTGTTTAGCGATGCATCCGCCAAAGCAATGTGTGCCGTAGCTTATTGGCGTTGGACCGATAATGGCAAAACAAAGGTCGCACTGATTGGAAGTAAGTGTCGCGTCATGCCCGTCAAGCCATTAACGATGCCGCGAGCCGAACAACAAGCAGCTTTGTTGTCTGCTAGGTTTATGGATTCGATTATGCGTGAGCATAAGTTAGCAGTAACTCAGCGTGTACTTTGGTGTGACTCCACTACGGTTTTACACTGGATCAGAAACAATACACGAACCTATAAAATGTTTGAGGCTAATCGCTTAGGCGAAATCGATGAGCTTACGCGTATGGAAGAGTGGAGGTACATACCTACTAAAATGAATATCGCTGACTTGGCTACCAGAGAGGTATTTGATAAGTCCATATTTAATAGTGAATGGTTTACAGGTCCGAAATTCTTATACAATACGGAGGATGCCTGGCCGGTCGATTTAATACAACATATATCGCGTGAGGTAGATACTGTTTGCGTTACAGCTAAGGAAGACGTGCTTGTTGACTTACCTGTACCTGATCCCAAACACCTTTCTTCCTGGTTGCGATTGCTGAGGGCTACAGCTTCTGTTCTGGTGTTTTTAGATAAATGCAGGAAGCGTACGGCTAGCATTGACTGCACGATGATGGAACGAGCGGAGCGTATGATTATACGATACGCTCAAACCGCGTCATTTGCTGATGAAATAACTGCATTACGTAACAGAAGACCCTTGCATAGTACCAGCAAGCTACTTACCTTAACACCTTATCTCGATGAGCACGGGATACTTCGCGTCGGAGGCCGCATAGACGCTGCAACAGATGTGGACCTGCAAATTAAAAGACCTGTCATATTAGACGGACGATATCCGGTGGCGCGTCTTCTTGTACGTCATTACCATGTGAGATGTGCTCACGGTAGTCAGGAAACGGTCGTCAACGAGCTTAAACAAAAATACTGGATTATAAGACTGGTTGACATTAAGACAAAGTCGGGTGTGTTGCGCCGGTCTGCAGCACGCGTCGCACCTTTCCTGCATAGTGATTAGTGCTGTCCCAGCACTAGGGGAGGGAGTGTTAGCGACGCGCTCATTACGAAAAGTATAATTATAAATAATGTAGGTAATAAGTTTAAGTTAAATTTTTGTATACCTTCCAATGTTTGATTTGAGACACTGCGCCTGCGAGCGCCGCTCGATCCGAGCCAGCAGTCCGCATTTTACCTCACCAGCGACAACCCGCGTCGCTCTGTTGTGGCAATAATCCATGTGCTTTATAATAAACGGTTAATTCACAATAGTTTTCGGTCTTTAATTTCGTCAGTGTACCTCGGAACAACAACAAATGTCATCTTTATATGAATCCATTTGAATTTTCTTAATCCAATGTCTGGTTGCTTCACGAGTCTCGTCTAATGAGAGTGTAGAGTTAAGATTCCGTCTTTCTTTAGGCAATCTAATATTTCGGCAAAATCTAAGTACCAATGAGGTAATATTGATGAGCTTACTGAACGAGCTGACGCGTGATAACAGCGCGTCTTCCCATGGTTCGACAGGGGTAACAAGATTGACCAATTTCTTGAATCCAGGTAAATCGTAAGGCATAGTAACTGGTAACGCAGGCCATTGTGACTCCTCCTTAAGTAACCAGTCTGGGGACCACCATAAATTGAAATGTATGAGATCTTCAGCCGCCATGCCTCGTGAGGCGACATCTGCAGGGTTTAATTCGGAACGCCTTAAAACGAAGTGATTTCGCTTAATTTTGAAGGCTCCTGGTTATTAAATAAATGACTTAATGCAAAGGAATCAAGCATACGGACGTGAAGGGTCTCTTTCTTTAACCGTTGCTGAAGGGGTGGTGGGGGTTGGTCCGGTTTTGGAAGGGGGCTGCTGGGCGTCGTTTTTCTGTGTTTGGTGTGGGAGTTTTGTGTGCCGCGTCGGCGTGGTGTTTCCTCTTAACTCGTAATCCCTACGCGCGCGCGTAAACCCTGCGCTCCTGACGGACGTCAAATCGATATCGAGTCGGCTGTGCTTATCGGAATATGAACGCTCGGGTCACGAAATAGGTTTCAGTTTCGCGTGGGGGTCGTTGGAGGGTGAACCTTCTGTACGGTAGTAGTTAGGTATAGGTATTCTGTGCTTGTACCAAGACGAATAACGAAACAATTTTAAAACACACAAGTTTATGCTTATTAATTTTTGACGTTTTTTTATGCTTAAGTTTTTATAAAAAAAGATATTTGAATGATTAAAAATGTCAACCTTATTGGTTAGGTACTAATGTTTTCCAAAACTCATTTCAGCCGCTACTTTATTTTACTTCAATAACTTCAATTTATATTACTTTCCACAGTATCAATACGATAATTGGAAATCATATTACACAATTCTATGACCACGGCTTATATTTCGGTTCGACGCGATTCTGTTTTCGGCGTGCAGTGGTACTGGGGGTAGCAATGCGCATTTGTCTGGCACAGACTATAATAGCTCGTTAGATTAGTTATTAAGTCTTAACTATAAGTTAGTTAACTGTTTTTTTATTATTATTAGTATTGACGTCAATAAGTGCCTGTAAAGGTTTACATTGAATAAATAATTTGACTTTGACTTTGAAACGTACATGTCTCCATTTCATAGACCGTTTTGAATTTTGAATGTCTTGAACTCTGTTACATTCAAATGTTTGAAGCATGTATGGTTTTGTGTTTAGCCAAGATAACACGATTGTGCTATCTGACCAAGCATTGATACTGTCAAATTGAATTGAACTGTCATATGACTCTGATACATGATTCAATAATTTGAACACTAAATGAGCGGCACTGAGTTCCAGTTTTGGTATTGTTTGCTTTGATTTCTGAGAAGCTACTCTTGATTTAGCTATAAGTAAACGTACCATGACATTTCCTGACGCATCCACGGTCCTGAGGTAGACGCTCGCGGCAAAACCAGTCTCTGCAGCGTCTCCGAATTCGTGAAGTGAATATGAGACAGTCTGTGGCAGTGCAACACATCTAGGTATCTGCAAGTTTGACAAATAATTAAGGTCTTGAATGAGTTCGTCCCACTGATGACATTGACTATTACTGACAGGTTCGTCCCATTTGACTCCGTCTGAAAATAGTGTCTGAAGAAACACCTTGAATCGAAACACAATAGGCGCACAATATCCACACGGGTCATACAGGTGTGCTATTGTACTAAGGATATGACGCTTAGTAATTGCTTGTCCTAGCGGTACATTGATCTGATATGACATTGAGTCTGATAATGGGTCCCATGGAATACCTAATACTTTAATAAAGCTTTTATCGTCAGTATCAAACTGATGGGGCAGCTCGCAGTGTTCCTGCGGCAAATCCTGCAGTAATTCATTGCAAATTGATGACCATTTCCTGAGCTCATATTTGGCGCTTTTCATTAGTGCGATGAGTTCTGATTTGAGGTGTTGAGCCTCTGATAACGAGTCTGCGCCCGTGAGAATATCGTCAACGAAGGTGTCTCGTCTGATGACGGTTGAAGCTGATGATTCATGATGACTAGCCTCCCAATCATTGGCGAGTTGTAACAATGTTCGAATTGCAATGAATGGACTTGATCGTAGGCCGTAGGTATTAGTATTCAACTCATATACCTGAATTTGGTCAGACGGGTCCTCTCTCCACAAGATGAGCTGGTACTTCCTGTCTTCAGGGTGTATCCAGGTCATTCGAAACATCTGCTTGATGTCGGTCGTGAAGACTATTTGATGCCGTCTGAAATTTAACAATATTTGGGTAATATCATTTTGAAGTGGTGGACCGGTGTGAAGACACTGGTTTAGTGATGTTCCTGTTGATGAACGAGCACTCCCGTCGAATACTACACGGATCTTATCCGTTCCCTTTTTGAATATGCCATGATGAGGGATGATAAAATGTTCGGAGTCTAACTGAAAGTCAGATTTTGACATATGACCGAGAGTTTCATATTCCTTCATGAATTCTTTGTATTTACTTGCGAATACTGAATTTTTTGCCATCTTTCTTTCTAAAGATCGCAATCGTTGAATGGCTAAAGCCTTTGATTCACCCAATGGTGGCCTTGTTGAAAGTAATGGTAGCCTAACCAAATATTTGCCATCAGGCATACGTTGAGTACTTGAATTATACAACCTTTCACATTCCAAGTAATCCGGATGAACAGCTGGCTTCGAAGGGGGCTGCTCCACCTTCCAAAATTTTTCTAAGACTTCCTCCAGTCTGACTGCATGGAGTCCATAGTCTTCTACTGAAGTGCCTGCCGACTGGTCGGGTGATGTGACCGTCGATGGTGACTGTTGAGTGTGTATCGCTCCCATGATGACGTGACCGAAACATGATCCATAAGCCGCTATCCCTGGAATGTTGGTTGAAATCTTTGAACCTTCAAGTACATAATTAAGCACATCTGTACCAAGTATGATATCTACATCTCGGGCCTTATCAAAGTTGCTATCAGCAAGGATAATATTTGATGACTTTAACTGATTCTTTAATTTAATATCATATGGTGGAATATTTCCTGATAAGGTGAACATAACCATTGCCCGGGTACCAACTATTGGTAAATGAGCTCCTACGGGTTTAATGACTAATTTGACAACAGTGCCCGGTGTAGTAACTGCTTGATGACCTACTCCGTAAAGAATATTACTATTACCCTGTTGGTACAATTTTAAATGATGAACTAATGATTGTTTGATGATTGAAACACAGGCTCCTGTATCTAACAGGGCCCGGACCTTGACAAATTGACCATCACCTGACCTGACCATTACTATTGCAGTAGAACAAATAATTATGGGGAGTGATGGTCCCATAGATGCACCAACAGTTACCTTATCTCATGCCCTATCAGGGCCCATACGTGACCCAAACCTGAGTGAATGAAAGGTGGTCTGAGCAAGATGCGCTCTGTCACCGACTCGTGGCCTTGGCTGGTGATGAGCCATGGATTGCACCGGTGGGGCCTCATGATGATGATGTGCTGACGATGGGTCCGCTTCTTCCTGGATCACACCAGTGATATGCACTGGTGATGAGACATGACGTGCTTTTGACGAAGTTGGCGTGTCTCGACCACCTGCGCATTGGGTGACCAGCCGAGCAGCAGGTTGATTTTGCTGCCGGGGAGCACCGATGTTCTCATCTGCGTTGCAAATGAGTGAGTTATGATCCTGGGAGCCACAATGAGAACACCAGTTCCTATGAGTACAGTTACTTGCATAGTGCTTCCGTAAGCATCGATAGCAGTGTCCCGACTTAGTCGCCCACGACTTACGACCAGATCGTGACAACCGTTGAAAGGCAGGGCATCTATAAAGTGAGTGTCCCTGGGCACTACAAAATGAACATGAAGGCCTCACCTGACGAGCTGATGATCCTTGATCTGTTGATGATGACATCACCTGATTGGCCTGGTATGCCTTGCCTGGTGTCATCCGATGTTGACTTGATCGTGGAGCTGGTGGACGCACCGTTGGTAGTGAAGCCAGAGGTGGTCTCCTGACAGGCTCGGGTGCTGATGCCACTGTCAGCTGCAGTCGGCACTGTTTGTCAAACAACTCCATTAGTTGACTAATGGTAGGCAAAGCATCAGGATTCGTACCGTAGCGTTCCTCAAACAGTGACCGCAGCTTAACAGGCAGTTTCTGTAATGTTAAATAAAATATAACATATGACCACTCTTTGACAGGCTGATCTAGCTTTTCTAACGCCTGAAGGGCTTCTTGAAGAGGATCATAAAATTGTGAACGCAGGTGAGTGACTGATGATGTGATGATAGGTAAATTTACTATCCTACCGATATAAGCATCAAGTAGTAATCTAGTATTCTGATACCTAGACTTAAGTAAATTAAGCGCCACTGAATAATTCTTGTCATCTACCGGCAGCTGTCTGACAATGTGAAGGGCTTCACCTGACAATGATGATCTAAGATAATAATGCTTTTCAGCATCCGACAAATCACGCTCATGAACCAATGAACGAAATAAATCATAGAATGGAACCCAGTCCATGAGGTTACCGGAAAACTTGGGAAGTTCTATAAGTGGTAATTTGGCCATTACCTGGTTTGATGTGAACTTGTGTGATTTTGAAGTACCAGCGGTTGACTCCGACGACGCCTGGTCCAGTTTTATCAATAGTTTGTTGACCTCCGTGAATTGTGTTTCGAACAGCGACATGTCTGATTCAGACACTTCGTCAGTAGAAAAACCCAATAATGTTTCTGTAGGCTAAAACCAAATCTTTATAGTAGGTATTGAAGTGTTTTGTTGCTACTGAAGCAGAGATCGACCCGGCCTTGTCATCGATTGTCGCGGCAAAATCCAACAACATTCTATGATGAGTTCTAAACTGATTTCTAGTCCTACGCGAAGCCATGATGACTATCTACTGACTAATGCACGTAATAAATTGTAACACTTGAGATCAGTTACACTTGTAACAACGAAACATAAATTTAGATTATGTAAACAACAAAATAACCTAGTTAATTAATTGACAGACACTTGACATGACAGTGACATTGACTGAATGAGTGATTCAATATTCGTAAAGATTGAATGAAGTTAGACCGATTGAGATTGGTTTGATGAGAATGAATGTCCTTACATGAATTATTGGCCAATCACAACACAATAACATTAACTTATGAGTCCGTAAGAATGAGTGAACCGCAGCGCGCGCCCTCTTGCGTCAGCTGTCTGTGTTCCTCTTGCGTAGCGTAGCAATGCGATACAAAATGGCGTATCTTTTTCTTCAATAAATACGCCCCGTCGAATCTCGACCCTTTGATGAAGGTGATAATTATGATGAATTATTACGACCACTGAATTTAAAACACTGATACACTCCGAGATTGACTTGATATTCGGTATTTCACACTGAACCTATAATCTTGACGGCAGCTTAGACGCGAGTTTGCCGGCAATGACCTTGGACGGCAACCGCGTGTCCAGTACCTGTACCTGTACCTGTTTATCCCTTCCTGGGTTTAAACGATTCCCGTCCTGGGTTTTTAAACGATTCCCCTTGTGGGTACCACCAAAATATTGTGGATTTTCTCGGCCAGCCGTGATCGCGACGGCCAAGGATCGTACACGTTGATGACTTCCTCAAAGGCCAGACGGCGGGTTCGAAGCGTCGCGTTAGACCTTTAAGGCGTTGCTAGTTGATGATGGTGATTCAGATGATGAAAAAATAAACACTTAACTTTTCACACTGATTTTAATAGGTAACACGATTTAACCACTATAATTTACATCAAATGGCGTTCACGCGCCTTTGAATTTGAAAACCAATGATTGACTACAATTTATATTGAACTGGCATCCACACGCCTTGATGACAAAACCAATGAACAACTGATTTTAACTAATATAATTAATATTACATGGCGTACACTCGCCTTTTATGAGAAACCCAATGCATGGCCGACTGCCATCTTTAATCACATCTTTTCTACCATAAACTAGACAGGTTTTTGATTGAATGACAAGTGATTCCTTTTTTTTAACGTAAGATCGATAACGCAAAGGCGTTAAACATTAAGATGATACACAATGAAATATATACAAACATGTTAATTTTCGATTAACAGTATCGATCGTATCGAGCAGGGCAACCCTAGAAGTAGTTTTTTATTGTAAACAAAAATGAGGCAACTGTTCAACACGAGGTTAACAACCCATGGAGTTATGGAGACCTACATAAATACAATAAGGGATATACAGGAGAAATTGATTGAATTTGAGGCTGGACTCGAGGATGAATTCATCGGAGTAACAATGCTCGCAGGCCTGAGGGACAACTTCAAACCCCTCATTATGGCATTGGAACACTCAGGGACGAAGATAACATCCGATTCAGTAGCCACGAGACTCCTCACCGAGGACCACAAGTCCACACCAGAAGAACCCTCCACCACTTCTCTTTCGACCTCTAAATTATTACAGTGTAGTTTTTGTAAGAAGCATGTAATTTCGAATTGTAGGAAACATAAAAATAAGAAAACACTTTCCACAAACACAAACTTTGTTACAGATGTAACACTTTCATCTTCTTTTAATCGATATCCCTCAGGTCTCCAACTCCAACAGGATTGGCTTTTGGATTCTGGAGCAACTGCACACATGTGCAACAACAGGAACTCCTTCCGGAACTTCAACTCCACCACAGCCAAACCAGTATACGTTGCCAACAACGACCAGATCCCATGCCAAGGATCAGGTACCGTAGTTCTGCCTTTGAGTAGCGGTAACACGAGCACACTCCATAATGTGCTACAATGTTCCTAACATAGCGTCCATCTTGGTCTCGGTTAGTAGCCTAGTACGTGATGGCCACATCGTTGTGTTTTCCCAACATGGTGCCACAATACTTCGTCGAGAAAAGTGCAAGGTTTCCGGCGAAATTATAGCAACTGCAGCAAATTGTAAAAATCTTTATAAGCTTGACACTTTGCAACAAGCAAATTTGACAAATAGTTGTTTACCAACAGCGTTGTTATGGCACCGACGTCCTGGACATCTCAATGTCAAGGCCATGAATCAACATTCATCATCAACATTCAAAAGTTAAAGAAAATACATCATAATATGATTATCATGTTTTAATACTAAACTTGTTTTATTTTATGTACCGCCGAAACCAACCGCTTCTTTTGTCGCACCCAACTTGGCTTACCAAGCTCCGAAGAGATCTTTAAGAATCGAAGCCGTGCAAGCTGAGCCTGCGTTGTGTTGTGTTCATTGTAGGGTAAAGAGCCATTCATTATTTACCTG
This sequence comes from Scoparia ambigualis, assembly GCA_963921215.1. Lineage (NCBI taxonomy): Eukaryota > Metazoa > Arthropoda > Insecta > Lepidoptera > Crambidae > Scoparia > Scoparia ambigualis. The sequence continues at coordinate 11,670 of CAWUEP010000052.1, forward strand.
CAAATCCACAGAAGTAGTTTGTTTCCGTTGCGGTAAGAAAGGTGTGAGGACACCTTCGTGCCCAAAGAAGTCATTGGCTAAATGAAATTTAGCCAATGGCTCGCGTGCATCCGTGAAGGGTTATTTATATTTACCAGTTACTCTTATGGGACTGACTCAAGTTATTAAATTTTATATAATTTCTGACATCACCACACCGTTGATTTTTGGAAGACCTTTAATTTGGCTCCAAAATTTTTTAATAAATTGCCTTTACGTATTTTCAAAACACTAAACACCGCACTTTCGTCTCGAGGTTAGGCACTTGCAGCCGTTTGATGAATTAACATCCGTCCAGAGGATGAAAGCGGAGTCATTAATAAATGAATTTAAGAAGGTGTCGTTTGAGGCTAAGGGGTTAGGTCGTACCCAACTGTTGCGTCATAAGATAGACACGGGTGATGTTTCTCCTATTAAACAGCGTTATTATTCACTATCACTTAAACGCCTCAAGGAACTTAACCGCCAGCTGGATGATTTATTAGAGATGGGAGTAGTTGAGCCTAGCAATAGCGCGTGAAATAACCCAGTCCTATTAGCTCCTAAACCAAACGGAGAATGGCGATTTTGCCTTGACAGCCGAAAATATAATGCAGTCAGCAAACAAGATGCTTATCCGCTTCCCTACATCTTTAATATTATGGCAAGCTTTGAAACATGTATTAAAATATGTCAAACAAACTGTCTTTTATAATTTAGTGTATACAAAAACTGATAATAAAAATCTTATTGGCTTTGCTATGTAACCTCTCCACCCCTTTTAAACCTTTTAATGCCTAATGCCTAGTCTGCCTTATAATACATACACACATCCTCGCCGCTTTTACCTTAACTTAACTTATTATCTAATTCTTAAAACTATTTAACCTAATTTATCTACAATCTAATGGTTGTGTTTGGAGTTTTTGTTTAGTGCGTATTGTTTGTATGATGATGAAACCTTAGCATAGCTTAATTCTATTTGCAGTGAATTTCAGTCAAGCAATGTAATATTATAATAACTACTATTTTGGCCAGATCGTCTAGTGAACCCTCCGTTGTTAACCGCATTTAAGTAACTCAAGTTCTTTCTTGAAAGTTTAGTAATTGGCTTATCCCTGTGTTAAATTATTTTCTCCTGACCTAATTACCTACCAGTCTATAGATCATAACATAGATATGTGTAGCCTAGCAATGACTCTGTCTGAGCTGTGACCTAAATCCTTCACCGCAGCTTTGGGGAAGATTTGTAACCACTCAAAGATAATCAGATGATAGCTTAGCTTGCAGGTATTATTATTTATTATCAGTAGCATGATACATAAGAAGCCTGGTGCAATTTATGAGCCCCATCGCCGCTCCATAGCGTACTATACATCTGTTACGTTGTAAATTCAGGGCCCTGTCTGCCTTTACTTATCTACAAAAGAAGTTCGCAATGGTTGAATAGTACTTACCTGAAATAATTGCTTTAGAATGATCAAATGTCCAAAAACATTAGTCCGTGTAGCTTGTTTGAATTAAATCCATTTTTCTTCACATTAAAGACATGGAGCCTTGGCTGACACATTACAAGACACACTTTTCTTGCATTTTCAATTAAAACATATTTCTAAATCAGTTTTAGCAAGACTTTGCGTTAGATTTGAGGAAAAGTTTCCGTGTTTACGTTTTGTATTTGACATAACACCATAGACAAAATGACAGCCACCGTAGCGACGCCTAGCGGTAGCGGGGCGAAGTAGCTGTCAGCTTCTAGTTTCACATAAAAGATTCAATTTTAAAAAAAGCCGAAACAGTTCTAATAATAAATTACATAATAAATTAATATGTATAATAATTACTTTAAGTAATTAAATTTAATTCAAGCAAATCCGGAAATAGAACTATTTTTTTCTATAAGGACTTTTATCTAGAACATTCGAACGGGAGTAATATTTTTTATATGGATATTGTCTCTGCCCGTAGGGGTTACCAGAGAGGAAACTAATACTCCTTAATATTAAGACAGGGTAATTAGTGAGTGAGTTAAATATCACAAAACATAATTTTAAATTAAAGAAAAATGCATTTCCCATTGCTACACGTTAATTTTTTTTTAGGTAGTGTGTTGTTATTGTTGGCAAATTCTGTTAGCAGAGGGCGAGTTGTGACAGACGTCATATTTGACGTTTTGGTTAGTTTGAAGGAAAATTCTAAAAGAACAATTTCTTATGAATTACCCGACAATGGGAGTAGAAATTATAAGCTGGCCTTCGATTTATAAGTGTTTCCAGCGAAAGAAAAGCTGCCGAGTTGCGACGCCGAAACGAAGTGAATCTCTAGCGTGACGTGGTGCGAGGAGTTGAGATCAATGCACTCAGGAATCCGTGCCACAACCGACCGGTCGTGACGCCGCTGGCAGCCACGCGTAAATCTAGGATATCCCAACGCATGCTTCGAGAGGCCCGTCTCGCCGCCAGGATTTAGAGCTGGGCCCTAAAGCCTGGACGCGAGACCTGCCTCTTCGGGGCACCAGCGGCCACCCGCTGCCAGCGAGCTGTCGCCACACAGGCGTTGACGGTTTTTTTGTACCCCCACTCTGGGTTTAATCATTCTTTATACAGGAACATATTTTTACATTAGGGTTTCGAAACCTTAACATAGTATTTTCTTTTATATCAAACTACACCAAGCGTTGGTGAAGTTGTGAAACCTTTGAGGATCTGCGAGTTCGACCTGTGTGAAGTTGTATGGTGACATCGTCTCCAGATTCGGGTCTACATCCAGACCCTGGCGCCCATAAAAATTTATTTTATATCGGTATAACCCCACGGTTCTCTAGAGTATCGGCTTTAAACGTGTGAGAGTTTTAATACGGTCAAACGGTTTAAAACATTTAATTTAATATTTTAATAGACGGAGTAATTTAATTTTAATTTCAACATCATACTCCGGACGGTACTGGCTTTATCTCGACCCCACCCACGGCCATAGCTCGTACGACTGAAATACTAGCTGGCTGGTTAGGCAGTAGTAGGAACAGTATTATAAGATTTATTTGAAATTAAAATTATCACCGACCCGCTTGGTCACTTTTGAGTCTTAGGATTTTAGTGTGTTTTAGGGGGTGATATAGCTTTGGAATAAGGTTTAGATTACTTTAAACAGTAAATTATAGTTGGCAAAATTAATAAAAAGTTTGTTGAACTTTCATTTGAGATTGACCCTAGGGTCAATTTCAACTGATAGTTTTTTTTTGTTATTTTCGGCTAAATAAATTAAAAGGTGTAACGTAGATGATTTGTACCTAACATAATATAAGGAAAAATTGTGACTAACCCCCTCTTTTGTATAATAAGAGTGAAATAAAATTTATTAATTTTATTTTATTGTTGTTGGACAAAATATTAGTGTGTGTTCTTTTACAATATACTGCCTAGCTGTTGAACATTTTATGGTTTTATTTGATAACAACCCACTGAAGCTTGCATTTGGGATTTTCTTCCTTTTCCCCAAAAGGGACAAAATCTCAAATGTAACACATCTCATGGTTTAATTATAGTTCCGTCACATTGGCTTTAACTTTAATTATTAGCTTGTGCCTTTAATTCTTTAAAACTGAGAATTTACATCTCTCCTCAAAATTTAATTTCATTTTACATTATGAACTATGTGTTAGCAATTTAAATTCTTATTCTTCCACATAAATCAATAGAGTTTATCTCAAGGCTTGCTATCATCCAAATATCCTTTTCACATTAAGAACTTAATTATTCAATGCAATAACTTATGTCTTATGATTTCACTTGTCCCTCTGTCTTATTAGAAAATTAATATTCAGTTCTATAAAGGGTGGATAATTTATTCAAACGCCACTTCAGGCGGTGGCTAAAATAGAATGCTATTAATACAGGTAAAATTACTTTTATTTACTCTTAGTATTTATTATACAGGTTTTATAAAGTTCCAATATAACTACATTGGATTGGCTGCATTGGCAGATTATCACATCTTAAGTTTATTTAAGGATGTTTAATTCATTCAATATCCCTGACTTTTAGGAAGTGAACTTAAATAGAATACTATCATTTGAAGTAAATTACTTTGGGTTATTCTTAGTGTTCATTATACAGATCTTATAAAGTATAAGTACATCTCAAGTTTATTGAAAGATGTTTAATTCATTCAATATCCTTGACTTTTAGGAAGTGAACTTAAATAGAATACTATCATTTGAAGTAAATTACTTTGGGTTATTCTTAGTGTTCATTATACAGATCTTATAAAGTATAAGTACATCTCAAGTTTATTGAAAGATGTTTAATTCATTCAATATCCTTGACTTTTAGGAAGTGAACTTAAATAGAATACTATCATTTGAAGTAAATTACTTTGGGTTACTCTTAGTGTTCATTATACAGATCTTATAAAGTATAAGTACATCTCAAGTTTATTGAAAGATGCTTAATTTATTCAATTTCCTTGACTTTTAGGAAGTGAACCCAAGTCAATCATTTTTCCATCAACTTTCACCCCTGTCTCTCAGACTGAGTGGTTAATTTTTAGTAGGTAGTAAATTAGGTAGTTAATTATCCCTGTTAATCATTGAATCAATTACATTTAGAAGTTATCTTTTACTCACTTTAATAGATATAAATTAGACTGTACTAGGTATTAGTCTGATTGATTTAGATTGTTCCCATCAAATATTTCTATGTTTCACATTATTAGAAGTAAGTACTTACATGTCTTAAGAGGTCTTTGACCATTAAGGTGAATTCAAATGGTATTAGTGGACCATTATCAGGCTAATTAGCAGGTTGTTATCAATCAATCATTTCCATGGTTCAGATCATCAGAAGCTCATAGCTGACAATGTCTTCTTTCAACGACTTATCCTAGGTTCTAAACTGGTTTTAGTTGCTTAGGTTGTATCAGCTTATTTTTACTAATAGGTATCGGATGTAAACTTTCCATACCTTGAAGAGTGTAGCAATATGGGATCGTATCGCATCCCAGGGAAAACTAAAAAATGCCTGTTTGGTCATTTCAGTATTAGAAATCAAACATCACAGTACGGCTACGCTAATTTGCTATAACTTTTAGTATTTTTCTTGTAATAGGAAACCAGTCTAGAATTTTAGGTATTCCAAGTAATGATGGTACAATATTATCATACTTCTGTTAATTATTTAAAATGAATAATTAATTGGTAACAACTTTAGGAAAACAATTAGAATTTTATCGCCCTGCGGTAACAGATTACTTGCCTAGCTAGGACCCACATCACTTCATCATGATTTTATTTAGCGCCGTAACTTAATTATCCCTACCTTATTAGTCTGAATTAATCCGGCCTGGCCTCGCGGCTCAAGCACCCATCCTATGTACGCACTACGTGCAAATACCTTGCCCTCCCATAACTAACCATATATATATCCGCCTACCTATAGATTCCTACAACTTTCCTCACTTGAAAATGCCTATATTTTGTCGAACTAACAGTCCCATTTTGTGTACCTTGCAATCTAGGCCCAAGCCACATTTAACTTAAATTCGTGATGTGTGGTGAGAGTCGCATTGCCCCTGAAAGCAACTAACTCCTAAATGTTCTATCAGTCGAGCCAGTATACTCAGTGTGTTATTTTCCTATCACTACACTGTATGTACGGAGGTAGACTCGAAATTGGACTGGGTCATACGGGTCTACCTCCAGCTAAATGGTGTCTGACCTATCTTCAACTTTCACTAGGGAGTCAACTGTCTCTCCCCCATTACTCCGTCGAAGATAGTGTATTGTTTAGCGTAATGATATAAAACGCCGATCTTATTAAATACAATCAAAGATCATCCAGACCGAAGTCTGTTGAAAGGTACATAGGTTTTCGTTGCCACCGTTACGCGTTTCCGCCGATGTACCCCGGAATACTTCATTCCGTTAACGGATTCGAGTTGCGACCGCAATAGTTTTACTTTATTAATCACTTTCAATTTCACAAATCTTAATTAATATCGCAGCTCGAATATCACTTAGCGCACTATCAAAGCTCGGACACTATTTTTCCCGTATGAGTAGTACCGCCCTCTTAAATTGGACCGCGCAGCCGACGTCCCAAAATTGAATGCCCGCTAATTTTCCGCCCTTTTCCCAAGCATCTTAACTTTCGCGCCATCCGCCCCCAGCATTTTTCCGCGCGAGTCCGCTTTTCTTCCCTTCAACCAATCGCTAGCTGTTTCCCGACGCGCCTCGCCTTCGCGTCGCTCATTATTTGTTATACGCGAACTTCGCGTTGTGCCACGTGGAGATATCATCCGACCTCTCTTTCTATCTTTTTCTCAACCTCTCGCTCGCTCATTGCCGCCTTCGCCGCGCAATTCTAAAATTTTTCCATAATCTAACCAAATCTCGTCCGACAGCCAATATTTCATCTTTGAATATCTAAATGTAGCCTTCTATTAACAATTCCCTCTCAATAATCCTCCACTTAAGCCAATAATCCTATATTTTGGGAATTTATCAAAAGTTCCGTATTCCGACCATAGATGGCGTCCGCCCGTAGGTGAACCACTTTCCCGACCCCAGAGCAGTCCCCGCGAAATACAAAATAAAAATAAGGTCCTAGTCAAGCTCACAACCTTATAACTTCCGCTAGACGCCGCCTACGTCGCAAGGGACGCGCAGAGCAGTCCCCGCGAAATTCAAAATAAAGAAGTCAAACTAGCAACCTTATGCGAAGCTCAAGTAAATAACTCACGCTAGATGGCGCCTATGTCGTAAGGAGCACACAGAGCAGTCCCCGCGAAGTTCAAACTAAAGATAAAGCGTTAGACCACGGACCATTATTCTGAACTAGTTTATTATTCCCTTTTTCATGCTTATTATATTAATGGTGCTACGCATTAATATTTATGTTAGTGCTACTCCCACACATTCCTTACTAACGGACGGATACCATTCATTCTGTACCGTTACAGCTAGAGATAACGATAGACGTTCCACTAGTGGGTACATGTTTAAATTGTTTAGGAATACTATTACTTGGAAATTAAAGAAAAAGAGTAGGGGAGGGAGGGGCTTGTTGTAACGGGGGTAAGTAGTAACAGCTTCATAACTCAGCCGGTTTCAAATATTTTGTTTCGATTTTGAACTCAATGTGCTCTTTTAGTTAGGGCCTACGACGTAAGCGCAGCCAGTACAGCGCGGGAGGACGGCGCGACCGGTTGTTGGCAGTAGTACTGTTTTTTGCCAGGTAACCTAAAAAATATTAGTTCGTAAAATTTGATTTCAAAATTATACAGTGTCTAATTGGAAAATGTCTCTATTAATTTTTGGTATGCATTAATTACGCGATCGTATGTGTAACGGATATTACGTTATCTATCTAATTCACTCGTTGTCTGTGGCGCTGACGTGACACTGACGTGTAGCTGTCAGTGTCAATACAACGTTACACCGACCGTTGCGATCGGGAGTCGGTCTTGAACGAGCCGTCGAGTAATGAACATTAAGGTCAGTCCGAGTGTGTCTTTTTATTGTGAATATGATATGAACTTGTATATTTTAATATTATAAAATTATTGTTAGCTAACTTGTGTTTGTGTTCTGCGACTCCCTTTTGAGAAACCTTTTACATCTCAGAAGTGGGATCGTTCGAAACAAATAGTTTTGAAATACCACCCCACAGGCTTGACTACTCGATTTGAATAAAATTTGCATTGTAATAGCTACAATACTCTGATTTGCAAATCGAATTTACAAGCTATATCGGTAAAAAGGGTAGCCATTTATATGATGAAAGTTGATTAAATCTTTTTTTTTTTTTTTTTTTTATCTTGCCTGCATTTCTTTTCTTTGTACGAAAGAGTTGCTTTAGCAATTAAAACTTTAACAGTACATGAGTCATAATCACCGTTGACCGATCACCGGCCAAAACTTGTCCAGGTACCGACTTCAAAATATGTAATTTAGCAATTCAATTAGCTTGCCAGTGTGGCCTAAAACAGTTAATGTTGCATTTAATTTTGTAAAACCATTGATTCACATGACTTCATAGACTTCCTAGTGGGGTTTCTAAAAGGGTAACGAAATTTTTGTCCGTTTCGCGCTAGGACGCCCCGTTTCCGAGATATCTTTCATTTTCTTGGTTTAAGCGTGAAACTAATACAAGTTTTGTTTTGTAATCGAGCGTCAGATAATGGAGTAAGATGGGAACGACGAAGGACGCCGCGCTGTTGGTCGCCGTGCCTGTGTCTGGCGAGGGCTGCCGTTTGTGGACATCGCCGGTGCATTGCTGTGACGGCGACGGCGACGAGGACAGGGAGCAAACGGAGGCGAGCCGTCTGCGTAGTGTGGTGCAGCACATCGGGAGTCCGGCGCTACGAACACGGGTTAAAAAGATAAGTGGATCCAAAACTTCGTTTTGTAGAGGTGCATTTTTATGCTCAGTTTAAAAGATGTATAGCATTTCTAAGATCTAGAAATCGTCAGAACGATTCTTTGTTGGGTCGCCTACAGATTGGCTACAGAGCTATATCGTATTATAAAAATAAGTAAATTGGTCTAGGTCATGCAGGTACATAGATGGACAATAAGAACTTTATTGAAATAAATTCGATGCCCTCAAGCAAAAAGTCGGTAATCGAAAAATACAAATTTTACAGGAGAAATGTTTTACGGTTTTTTGTGAATATCTTTGCAACGCGTAGGAATATTTAAGACATTGATATATCAAATCAAACCTAATTTTTTGTGAAATGTAATTCTTATATCAGCAGGAAATCACATTTTATCAAAATCTAGTAGTCTGTGAAAATACATATTACAGGAAATGTTGTAAGTAAAACATTACGGTATTAACACTTACGGGGTTTTTGCAGTAAATTTATGAAAAACTACAATTTGTAACATTATATTATGAACTTTTATAACGTAATTTTCTATGGCAAAGATGACGCGTAATGTTTTAGTACGGTGTTATTGCGGTTATTTATTATAGATACAGAAACGGTATTGCTAAATTACGTTATTTTTAGAGGTAAATTTACTATGAACCATGTAGCGTTAGCACCTATACCAATATTTTTTTGGCCAATTTATTAAACGTAATATTACAAGGTTTGTAAGAAAACAGACAGAATATTGGTATTTAAATGGTGTTTATTGAATCAGTTTGGTAAAAAAACAAGATAAATTGTATCAAAATACATAAAAATAATTAAATAACTTAAATATCTAAGAAATATGACAGATGTGCTTTCAGTCCGTACAAGATATTTATATTATATTTATAAAACAAAGTCGTGCTAGTTACACCACTTATAACTCAAGAAGGGCTGTACCGATTTTAATGACGTTTAGTTTTTTGGATTCGTCTTCGTCCCGAATAGCAGAATAATGATCAATCCAGTGAAGAAAAACGAGAAATCGCACGAGAAGAGCGCCAAGTTAGTATGGCCCAACGTCGTGCATCTCAAACACAAGATCGAGGATTGGCAATGAGAAATCGTCGGGAGCATCTCATAGATCAACTACGACATAACCTTTGACACCCAAGAAGAAATCATTTAGGTGTTGAATCTTTCCCAACAAAGCCGTAATGCTATAAGGCATTGCAAATCAATCCAGTGATGAAGAACGAGAAATCGCACGAGAAGAGCGCCACGATAAGATGGCCCGACTTTGTGCTTCCCAAACACAAGAACGAAGAGAAGTAGCCCGTGAATCGGCTCGGTTTACAGTGAATGATAAATCGTCGAAACAATCTCACAAAAATTATCTTCGAGATAATTTTCGACGCGCAAGAAGAAATCATTTGAGTGTTGATTTGAATCGAGCAGCGGTTTTAAATTGTAACACGATTGATTACAGCTCACATCATTTCGTTTTCATCTGTCCCATGGACGTTGTTTGCGAGAATTGTGACGCATTGAAGTTTGCTGGAGAAACGCCTGGATTGTGTTGCCTTAAGACAAAGTAAAATTGCCATTATTGACTTCGCCAGCTGAACGTTACCATGACATTCATTGATTGATAAGCGGTACAAAGTTAAACTGAACAGCTAGATGCACAATAAAATTCTTAAAAATATACGCCATGGGCGATATATGGAAGAGCAACTTGATCGGCGTCAAGATATAAACACAGCAATGAAAAGAGCAACTCTTGAACATCTGCAGCAACCACTTCATAAACGTCATGCATTGGTCAGGCTGTTAAAAACGGCGTTGGAGCGCATGCCAATGAAAAGTGGTAATGAGAGCGGATAAACGACCAGCTTCAACACACGAACTCACATTTAACGCTTCAACAATAGATGAAATTGCAATCCTGATCGTTGGTGATAGCTTGGAATCGTTGAGCTTATCGAACAGATCGGCAAATAAGGTGAATGAGGAGATGCATAACCAGTCTTTGCTCTGGTGAAGACACGTGTCATCTCATGTGCGGCAGTCTGATAGTCAGGTAAGGAATACCAGCGCCAGATCGTGGAATAGATGACGCATTTAATCAAGAATAAATTGGAACGTGACTGTGAATATGATCGACTTGAATTAGAACAATCAGTTTAAACGAATGTAGACTGCACCCCCCACAGAGGGCAGCATATTATGATACAAAGCAATTGATGGTGGCTTATTTTTCCTGGATGCCCCCGGGGTAAGAGCAAGGCATTTCTCATAGTAATGCTTTTATGCTTCTATAAAGCAAATACAGTGCTGCCATTAAAATACTAGATTTTTGTACTTATTATATTTATTATCCTAATAAACTACTGAACTTTGTGAAGTTTTAGTGTTCATTTCATAACGTAAATAAAGTCGTAAATTAATTATAGTTAATAAGAGGTAACACAACAATATTTGACCGTTCGGCGGTACGAAGTTCGCCGGAACAGTTAGTAAATTTATAAGTATTGACATATTACGTATATTATTAAGCCAATTATTGTCTGCAGAAATATTGTCAGTGTCTATTACAGAATTCATATATTTCAAATCTTTCGACAAAAATCCATCATTAGCTTTTATCAAATCCATAAAAAAAATTTTTCGCCAATAATCCGGTAAACGGGTCTTACCAAAACCAGATATGAAATATTTTTATGTAACACTGTGTTACAGTACTTTAAGTTAAGTTTATTTCCGTGCAATAAACGTATATGTCATTACTATCTGCATCAACTTTATTAGGAAAAATCTGAAAAAAATTGTTAAGGTGTATACCAGTCCACAGATGCCGAATTTAACATAACAGCAATATGTCCATAATAGCACATTACTGACTTTTTGGGTGGGGGCGTCGAATTAGCTTCCATTACATAGAGCATAGAATAAAGACCAAATTATGATTTCGACCACTATCTGTGGCTTCGACGAATAGTTAGAGAATGCGACCGTGACAGACAGACGTGATAGTCCGGGCGGACGAAGCGGAGCGGCGCGGTCGCGTACGTTAGGTTACGAAATAGGCTTAGATTTCGCGCAGCGCGTGATCTTTTGTGTTTTGTGTACCTACCATGTGTTTGGTTAGGTTAGGTTAGGTTGGGGTGCAAATTTGGGAACCTCCTCGTGGTGCACCCTGGGGTAAGGCCTCTCGGCCCACGTTCAGCGTGGGACAAGGGGCTTTATGCTAATCCCTGGCGCCCCTTCTGGGCGTTGAATAAAGTAGGCGGTGCCCCTTCTGGGCATCGCACCCCCTTCAACGCGCGTCCCTTCTGGACCGCACAGCGGGTCACTCGGACCTGCGGGGGGGATCTCCACGTGCGTGCCCACTCTTGGCCGCACGCTCGCCGCTCACTCTAGAGCGGCTTTGAGGGGAGTTTTGACGGCGCCCCTTCTGGGCGTCGTTACACGGGGTGGGAACGGGGTAGTCGGCGCCCCTTCTGGGCGCCTTTCAGGCAAAGGTGCCGTCGTTGCGGGGCGCAGCGACGGGCGCCCGTCTACGGACGGGTTGGTGGGCGGCTCACAGCCCACCCTCTAGCGACCAAGGGGGATCGCAACCCTTAAATTGCTACCCCCCCTTCGTATGAAATGTCCGAAAATAAGAAGGTGGTTTTGCCATGCGGTCCGGCTGGCGCCCGGCGCTCGAGGTTATCCGGGACCTCGGGTGAGAAATCTGTTACCGAAGACTGCCCTGAGGTAGGCGACCAGGCCTCAGGTGCCAGTAATGCCCCTGGAAGGCGGAGGGAGGGAGAGCCCGAGAAGGGTGGAGTGGAGGAAGTAGGGAGCGGGACGCGGCTACTTCGCAGTGCCGCGAAAAAGCTGAGAGAGGCCGGGGACGCGTCCGGGGAAGCGTCCGCTCGGGCTAATGGCTCGAGCGGCGTGGATCCGGCGGTGCCCGGAGGTAGTGGCGTCAGTCGTTACGACTGGGCGGCCGAGGTGGAAAGGGAGCGGGTCCGAGCCGCGAGTGACTCGCAGAGAATGGTCATGGACCTTGTAGAGGAGACGCGAAAGCGTGTGCTAGTCGACTCGCGGATCGACTCTAGCGACAGCTCCGACAAGGTCGCGCTGAGGAAGGCGGCAGTGGGGACGAAGCCCAAAAAAGTTGCCCTTGAAAGCTGTGGGGATGAGAAAAGGGCCGGAAAGCCGGGAACCTCAGTCGGGATCGCCGCGGCAAGGAGGGACGCGGGTCTCGACTTGTCAGGGGATGATGGCGAAGAGCTCCACCATGCCCCTCCACCCAAGAAGGATGCCAAGCGGATGAGTGCTGCGGAGAGGGCGCAGCAGCTGGAAGTGGAAAGGATCAAGAAGTACAACCGCAAGTTGATCCTATTCCGAGAGCCATTGGAGGGGTGCGCTGACATAGAGCTCATCCAGCAGGCGGCCCGGAGCCTCGACGAGGTTGAGGATGCGGTGCGGGCTTCAGGCCAGATTAAGGGGACCTGCCGCAGGGACATCAATGCCGGGTGTCTTACCCTGAGGGCCTGCATTGATGTCTGGGACAATAACCGGGAGGAGAAGGGGGACAAGCGCCTTTATGCGTATGTCGATGCGCTTGAGGAGGAGCGCGAGGCGCTGAGGGCGGAAGTCGCGGCCCTGAAGGTCGCGGCGAGGGAGTCCAGGCGGGCCCGGGGGAAGGACGAAGGCGCAAGTGCCCAGAAGGGGGCGGAGGCGTCCATGGGCAGCACGCTGGAGGGACTCAAGAAGGATGTCCTGGGGGTCCTCAAGAAGGACCTGCTTGAGTCCCTGGGGGGAATGCTCACACAGAGGTTGGACGCGATGGACAAGCGCCTCCCACGTGAGCCCCCCATGAGGCCGCCGCTGGCGCACGATAGAGCCGAGACCAGCTATGCGGAGGCGGCTGCTGGACCTCCCAGCGCCCCCCGTGCTCACCCCGTAGGAATGCCCGTACGGGAGGATCCGCCGCTGCCCCAGAGGGCCCCTGGCAGGACGGCGCCGCATGTGCGGGCGACCTCCCCTGTTCTAGCAGCGGCGGCCAACACGCCGTCAAACGAGTGGAGGACCGTCCCCTCCAAAACGGCCAGGAGAGCCGCGACCGCGGCTGCCCGGGCCCTTAAGACGGGAGCAGGTGCACCGAAGAGGGCGACTGCCGCGGGTTCTGTCCCCGCGGCCAGGCTGGTGCCACCACGATCCTCGGTGGTCACGGTGACCCTGAGGCCGGAGGCGGTGGAGAAGGGCGCCACCTACGTCTCCGTTATGGAGCGGGCGATTGGCGCCATCCAACTAGAGGACCTCGGCGTAGAGGCGCTACGGGTCCGGAATACGGCAGCTGGGGGGCAGAAGCTGGAGATTCCTGGCGTCTCCAGCGGGCCCAAGGCGGACGCGCTCGCAGCAAAGCTGCGGGAGGTGATCGCGGAGGAGGCGGAGGTGGCCCGGCCGTACCGTAAGGCCGAGCTGAGACTGGTGGGCCTGGCTGAGGGAACGAAGCCCGAGAGCGTAAAGGCAGCCGTCGCGGCGAAGGTAGAGTGCTCTCTGGACCTGGTGTCTCTCGGAGAGCTGCGGGCCGGCCCATGGGGCAGGTACACGATGCTGGCCCGGCTTCCGGTTGCGGAGGCAAAGCGGTTGGCGGATGCGGGTTCCCTCAGGGTAGGGTGGGCGCAAGCCCAGGTGGTCGTGCTGGAGAAGCTGCCGGTCAGGTGCTTCAGGTGCTACGGGACGGGTCACACGAAGTACGTGTGTGACTCGAAGACCGACCGTAGCACCCTCTGCTTCCGCTGCAGTGCCCCTGGGCACCAGGCAGCGGACTGCCAAGCAGAGAAGGTGGAGTGTGGGGTGTGTAGGGAGGCCGGGCTCCCACACGAGCACCAGCTGGGAGGTAGAGCCTGCAGGCCCCCAGTGACGAAACCTAAGAGGGCCCCCTGGGCAAGAGCCCCCCCTGTGGCGAAAGAGAGGGTTGCGCCAATGGAGGTAACGGAGGTGCCGGAAAGCCCGGCCGCTGGTACGGCTCAGGCGTAAACTTGTAAATTTTGTACAGATAATTGTGTGTGTAAATTTGTGTGGGTATGATAATGAGTGCGTGTGTGTTGTAAATATTTGTGTGTTGTGGTCCGGCGGATTGTTTAGAAGGCGGGCACTGGTATGGGTATCTCTGGATACCACCCCAAGTGCCCGGGGTCCGCCGGTCGTGTTGTATGTGTCGTGTACAAATTGTACACAGTGTGTGTGTGTGTGTTACTCGTTCTGGGGTTTCGCGTGTCCATAAAGGGTGGGCACGTCGCCTTCGTTGTGCCTCGTGTATATAGTCGCCCGTGTGCCGGCGCATGACCGCCTGCAGTCGCCGACACACGGGCGACGGGGTGGCTCCCGGTTTAGTGCCAATAGGCTAGGTAACGTGTTCCACCCCAGCCTTCAGCTTATCGGATCGAGTGGCCCTCAGGGGTTTAGTGGGTATCCCCCTCCGTCTCGCTCTCCCAGCCGGGTTTTACCTGGCAGCTGACTTGGAGCCTCTCTCCTTGTCAGTGGAGGCGGAAAGGCGGACGGGCGAGTCCCACATAACCGGGTGCCTCTTCAAGGCCCCGGTACTCGTAATGAGTTAAAAAAAGGTTAGGTTAGGTTAGGTTAGGTTAGGTTTTTTTGACGGATCTGGACAGGGACCCGTGGGGCAGACCCTACCGGATGGTCAGGGGGAGGATGACCGGACAGGCACCCCCCCTAGAGTCATTCGACCCGGGTCTCCTGGACCAGATCGTGGAGGCGCTATTCCCGTGCGGTCGACGTTTCGTCCCGCCGGGGAGGGGTAGGCCCCCGGTAGAGGAGGCGGAAGTGCGCCCAGAAGAGGTTCCCCCGGTTTCGGAGGGTGAGCTGCAGAGAGCGGTTGGGAGGCTGACCCGCAGGAAGGCGCCGGGGCCCGACGGAATCCCGGGTACGGTCCTGCGGCTTGCTGCGGGCCAGCTTGGCGAGCGATGGAGATCCGTGTTCTCCGCGAGCCTGCGTTCCGGAATTCTTCCGAATATCTGGAAGGAGGGGCGGCTCGTTCTTTTGGCCAAGAAGGGTCGCTCTGGGGACGGCCCGGCGGGCTATCGCCCGATTGTCATGCTGGACGAGGCGGCCAAGCTATTGGAGAGGGTGGTAGCGGACCGCATCGTCCAGCACCTGGAGGAGGTGGGCCCGGACCTGTGTTACAGGCAGTTTGGTTTTCGTCGGGGCCGCTCGACGATCGATGCCGTCATGCGGCTCAAGCGGTACTCCGACGAGGCCACGGGGCGAGGGGAGTGGGTGCTGGCGGTGTCCCTGGACATCGCCAATGCCTTTGGCACCCTCCCCTTCGCGGTCATAGAGTGGGCCCTGGAACACCATGGGGTCCCACTCTACCTCCGACGATGGGTCCGCGATTATCTGCGGGGCCGGAGTGTGGTGTTCGTCCGAGGGGACGGTTGTCGCGCGGTGAGGCCGGTTCGAGCCGGTGTTCCACAGGGGTCCGTCTTGGGGCCCCTCCTGTGGAACATCGGCTTCGACTGGGTGTTGAGGGGGGATCTGCTGCCTCGGGCAGAGGTTATTTGTTATGCCGACGACACCCTCGTTGTGGTCCGGCACAACGACTACAAGGACGCATGCAATCGGGCGACGGCCGTGTCCACATTGGTGGTGGACCGGATCGGGCTTGATGTGGCACTGGGCAAGACCGAGGCTGTGGTGTTCCACGGACCTCGGCGCCGCCCTCCAGCGGGTGCAACGGTAGATGTCTCGGGTGAGCAGGTTAGGGTAAGGTCAACAATGACGTACCTGGGGCTCACCCTGGACAGCCGCTGGTGCTTCACGGAGCATTTCCGGAAGCTGTCGCCTCGACTTCGTGGCACTGCCGCGGCGCTTGGCAGTCTTCTCCCCAATCTTGGGGGGCCAAGCGCCCTATGTCGAAGGCTATATATGCGGGTTGTGGGCTCCATGGCCCTTTACGGCTGCCCTGTGTGGGAGGGGGCGATGAGGCGGAACCCGGTGATCCGGACCCTGTTGCGCCAAACCCAAAAGGTTATGGCAATCAAGATCATCCGGGGATACCGGACGGTGTCGTATGCGGCGGCCTGCGCACTCGCTAGTACCCCCCCGTGGGAGATGGAGGCGAGGGTGCTCGCGGGGATGTACAGGCGCCGGGCCGCGGCGAACATACGGGGATACCGCTTAACTGCCGAAGAGGCGCTCAATGTCAGGCGCGAGCTTGACGGCGCCCTCATGGAGAGGTGGATGGCCTCACTGGCCGATCCGCAGTGGGGAGTTCGCACGGTGGAGGCAATCCGCCCACTTCTGGACCAGTGGGTGAGCCGAAAACACGGTGCCCTCTCCTACCGCCTTGTGCAGGTGCTGACCGGGCACGGATGCTTCGGTGGGTACCTGCACAAGAGGGCTAGGAGGGAGACGTCGGGAGCGTGCCACGAGTGTGGGGCTGTGGAGGACACGGCGCAGCATACCCTCGAGGTTTGCGGCGCGTGGGCTGCACAGCGCCACACTCTGGTGGACGCGGTCGGGCAGGACTTGTCCCTGCCCGCGGTGGTGCGGGCCATGCTCAGGAGTGAGGTGGCCTGGCGGGCGGTGGCTTCTTTTTGTGAGACTGTGGTCTCACATAAGGAAGCGGCGGAGAGGATCCGCGAGGACGACGTCCATGCGGATCCGATCCGGCGTAGGCGGAGGGGGGGACGAAGGCGGCGGCACAACGCGGCCATCCTCCCCCCCTAAGGGAGGGCCGCCGCCTAGTGTAGAGGAGCACTAGGCGGCATTGCACGGCCCTCCCCCCGTCTGGGAGCAGCCTGAACCTACCAGGCTGCTCCCCTGGGGTAGGGGACCCAGGTAAAGCTGGGTCCGCAGCGTTGCGGCGCTCGCGAGGCGTATCCGCACGGTACCGCGGCGCCGCGCTGCGCTAGGAAGGAAGGTGTCGGTTCTTTTACCGGGTCGGGCCCGTATGTCCTTACTCACCCGTTTCCCCCACGGGGGGGCGGGTGGGGACATATGGGTTCCAGCCCCGGACAGTGCATGGGGTGTCTCACGCTCCTCTCGAGGCCTCATGCCAGTGCAGAGAAGCATTTTCTCCGACTAAAACAAAGAAAAAGGTTAGGTTAGGTTAGGTTAGGTTAGGTTAGGTTGGGGTGCAAATTTGGGAACCTCCTCGTGGTGCACCCTGGGGTAAGGCCTCTCGGCCCACGTTCAGCGTGGGACAAGGGGCCTTATGCTAATCCCTGGCGTCCCTTCTGGGCGCCGAATAAAGTAGGTGGTGCCCCTTCTGGGCATCGCACCCCCTTCAACGCGCGTCCCTTCTGGACCGCACAGCGGGTCACTCTGACCTGCGGGGGGGATCTCCACGTGCAGCCCACTCTGGGTCGCACGCTCGCCGCTCACTCTCGAGCGGCTTTGAGGGGAGTTTTGACGGCGCCCCTTCTGGGCGTCGTCACACGGGGGGGGTTTGGGGTAGTCGGCGCCCCTTCTGGGCGTCGATACACGGGGGGGTTGGGGTAGTCCGGCGCCCCTTCTGGGCGCCGCTTCAGCGCAAAGGTTCCGTCGTTGCGGGGCGCGGCGACGGGCGCCCGTTCGTTCTCGGACGGGTTGGTGGGCGGCGAACAGCCCACCCCCTAGCGACCAAGGGGATTGGAACCTTTTATTCCTAATTATCATGAAAGGTTCCAATAAGAAGAGTGTTCTGCCATGCGATCCGGCTGGCGCCCGGCGCACGAAGCTATCCGGGGCTTCGTGTGACAAATTGGTTACCGAAGACCCTACAGAGGTTCCAGACCAGGCTTCTGTAGTGGTTAATACTACTGGTGCTGGTAGTGGGAGTTTGCCCAAGGGGGGCGCGGTTCGTAGAGGGAGGTCTGCGAAGAACAAGATGGCCGGGGACGCGTCCGGGGAAGCGCCCGCTCGGGCTAATGGCTCGAGCGGCGTGAAACCGGCGGTGCCCGGTGGCAGTGGCGCCAGTTCTGGCTGGGCGGCCGAGGGGGAGAAGATGGAGGTGGATCCGTCATCGCGGAAGCGCGTGCGGGATGACGAGCAGTACTCCAGCGATGAGTTTGTCAGGCTCCGCAAGGCGTCGGTCGACTCCTACAATAAGGTCTCCATTCTCCCTAAGAGGACCAAGGCAGCCATGGAGTCCATCAAGGCTAGGAGCGCGGAGGAGGTCGAGGAATTCCTGTCTGGAATGGGGAGGGGCGACGTGCTGGAGATGGCGTGCACGCGCCTGGAAGAGGTGGCGTACCTCGCTGCCAAAGGGAACGAGAGGATCTGCAGTGACGTGGAGGACGCGTACAACGTCATCTTGGGGGCTCTGGACGTCCTCCATGACACCAATGAGGCGAATGAGCTCGCGCGTCTCACAAGGGAGAACGATGGGCTCCGACTGGAGATGGCGAAGCTCCGCATTGAGATGCGTGACGAGAGGGAGGCTAAAATCCAGGGCATGCTGAAGGCCCTGAAGGGGGAGGTCCTGGAGTCGCTGGGAGGGCGCTTAGACAACATTGAGAGGCGCCTCCCAGCCGAGCCCCCGCCGCCGGCGGACAATGTGGGAAAGGCAGGCGTGGAGGAAATGTTGGGAGCGTTGAAGAGGGATATGCTCGAGTCCCTGGGAGGGCGCCTCGACAACATCGAGAGGCGCCTCCCAGCTGTTCCCCCGCCGCCGGCGGGCAATGTGGCGAAGGCAGGGGTGAGCTACGCCGGGGCGGTCGCCGGACCCCATGGCGCCCCCGGCGCTCCCCCGAAGGAGCAGCCTGAATGGAGGACTGCCGCCTCCAAAAAGGCCAGGGCGAGAGCCAGGAAGGCTGAGGCCGCGGCTGGCCAGGCCCCGCCGGTAGACGGCAGAGAGCCGAGAAGGAAGCGGGGGGTGAGGCTCCCCCCCAGGCTGGAGACGCCTCGATCGTCCGCGGTCTCGGTGACATTGGGGCCGGAGGCGGCAGCAAGGGGCCTCACCTACCGCACGGTGATGGAGGGCGCCATGGCCAGTGTCGGCCTGGAGGAGCTCGGGCTGCGGGGTGTCCGGGTGCGGCAGTCCGCAGCTGGGGGGCGGCTGCTAGAGGTCTCGGGGGAGGCTAGCGACTCCGTGGCCGACGCGCTCGCGGAGCAATTGAGCAGGGCCGTACCGGAGGGGGTGGAAGTCCGTAGGCCATGCCGGATGGCGGGAGTCCGGCTCGTGGGGCTCACCCCGGAGATGGAGGATTGCGCCAAGCGCATCGCGGAGGCGATTGCAACTGCAACGCAGTGCGCCGCCGGGCAGGTGACCGTAGGGCCGCTGCGAGCCGGACCGACTGGTCGGTGCTCCGCCTTAGTTCGGCTCCCGGAAGTGGCGGCGATGTACTTGGAGCGGGCCGGCAATGTCGTGATCGGGTGGGTCAGGGTGCAAGTTGTGGGTCTGGACAGCGGGCCCACAAGGTGTTACAGGAGCTACGGCGTGGGCCACCTGAGCTACGGTTGTAGCTCGGAGGCCAGCCGTGGCGCCTTGTGTTTTAGGTGCGGTGCCCCTGGGCACAGGGCTGCTGAGTGTGAGGCCGAGAAGGCGTGCTGCGGTGTATGCAAGGAGGCGGGACTCCCCCATGAGCATCACATGGGGGGGAGGAGCTGTCGCCCTCCACGGATGAGGGCAAAGTGGGCCCCTTGGCCGCGGGCTCCACCTGCGGCGAGGGAGGGCGAATCGCCCATGGAGGAGGGGGAGTCGCCGGCAAGGCCGGGCGAGGCCGGGCAACCGGCGGAGGGGGGGGGAGTCGAGGGTGGCACCAAAGCCGCCCTCCTCCCCCAAGAGCGGGCAGAGGTCGCCAGTGAGGGCGAGGCCGGGCAACCGGCGGAGGGAGGGTCGAGGGCGGCGGTATAACGCCGCCCTCCTCCCACAAGATTGGGGCCGGCTTGCGCTCCTGCGCTCTGACGCGGGCGGTCACAGGTCGGTGGCGATCCCTGTGTGGGACCGCGGCCTCACGTCGTGGGGCCGCGGTCCCACACAGGGATGAAGCGGAGGGGGGGGACGAGGGAAACCTCCTCCCCCCCTAGGAGGGCCGCGGCCTAGTGTTGAGGAGCACTAGGCCGCATTGCACGCGCCCTCCTCCCGTTTGGGAGCAGCCTGAACCTACCAGGCTGCTCCGTAGGAGAGGGGGACCCAGGTAAAGCTGGGTCCGTGACGTCGCGGCGTCCGCGGGGCGTATTAACACGGTACCGCGGCGCCGCACTGCGTCTTGAAGGAAGGTGTCGGTTCTTTTACCGGGTCGGGCCCGTATGTCCTTACTCACCCGTTCCCCCCACGGGGGGGCGGGTGGGGACATATGGGTTCCAGCCCCGGACAGTGCATGGGGTTCTCACCTTCCTCTTGAGGCCCCATGCCAGTGCAGAGAAGCATTTTCTCCGACTAAAACAAAGAAAAAAAGGTTAGGTTAGGTTAGGTTAGGTTGGGGTGCAAATTTGGGAACCTCCTCGTGGTGCACCCTGGGGTAAGGCCTCTCGGCCCACGTTCAGCGTGGGACAAGGGGCCTTATGCTAATCCCTGGCGTCCCTTCTGGGCGTCGAATAATGTAGGCGGTGCCCCTTCTGGGCACCGCACCCCCTTCAACGCGCGTCCCTTCTGGACCGCACAGCGGGTCACTCGGACCTGCGGGGGGGATCTCCACGTGCGGCCCACTCTGGGTCGCACGCTCGCCGCTCACTCTCGAGCGGCTTTGAGGGGAGTTTTGACGGCGCCCCTTCTGGGCGTCGTTACACGGGGTGGGATCGGGGTAGTTCGGCGCCCCTTCTGGGCGCCGTTTCAGGCAAAGGTGCCGTCGTTGCGGGGCGCGGCGATGGGCGCCCGTTTTCGGACGGGTTGGTGGGCGGCTAACAGCCCACCCCCTAGCGACCAGGGGGATTGCAACCCCTAAATTGCTAACCCCCCCCCCCTTTAAATGATTATGACGACTAAAGGGAATGGTATGTCTTGCGCTCCGGCTGACGCCCGGCGCTCGCAGGTATCCGGGCCTGCGGGTGTTAAATTGACTACCGATGACTGCCCTGAGGTACGCGACCAGGCCTCAGGTGTCAGTAATGTTACTGGGAGCACGTCATGTGACGCGGCTGACGCCCGCCGCCAACCGGTATCCGGGCCGGTTGGTGCGAAGTTTGCTACCGATGGCAGCACAGTGGTTGGCGACCAGGCTCCTGTGTCTGCAGATGCTTCTGGAAGGGAAGGAGGTGTGCCCTTGAAGGGCATAGGAATGTCTGAGAGCTCCGGCTCTAAGAGTGTCCCAAAGGTTGGCTTGTCGTGGGCCGACAGGCAAATTTGTAAGGCGGCCGGTTCATCCGGCGTAGTTTTGTCCAGTGGTGTGGACAAGGGAGTGGCTGGCACAGGGGGTGAAGCCAGTGGAACCACGCAACGGCTCACTAGAGGGGCCTTGCGTCGCGAGATGGACAACAAGAGGGGCTGCTCCAACTATGCCCCCTCCAACACAAAAAATCCTAGCAGTGCTGCCGGAGCGCTGCCACCATCAGCGCTCGAGACGATGGTAGACTCCGATGACGATTCGGTGCACTTTTCGGATGCGGAGGGCTTTTCCGCGCCGATCAATGCACCCAAGGGCAAACATTTTAATGTTTTGGCAGCAGCCCGCAGAGAGCTGGAGCTCGCTCGCCTCGCGCGGAGGGAGGGGCTCCAGCTCGATGCTGAGCAGGAGGTGGAGCTGATGCGCCGAGAGGCCCAGGAGAGGCGTGCTGCAAGGGTAGAGGAGATGGCCGCTTGTAATGATCAGGAGCAGGCCGCCGCTTTGGCAGCGGCTGATTGCTCCAAGAGCGTCATGGATGCTGGCGACATTGTGTCCTTCGTCGCCAGCAAGTCCGGCAACTTAAAAGGGACCTTTCAACGGTCTCTTAACGAGGCCGTTGAAATCTACAAATTGGCCTCGGAGGAGTTCAGAAAACTCCCTAACGCTGATGAGTGCCTAGCGTTGCGGGAAGAGAATGGCGGTCTACGGTACGACAACCGCACGCTTAGAGAGCTGGTCGACGATCTGCAGGCGGACAATAACCACCTGCACGGCCAGGTAGCAGAATTGAGAAGGGAGATGGCAGAACTACGAGCCTCACTTGAGACCGCCACCCCTGCGCCTCTAGCTAATTGCTCTGCCACATCGCAGTCTTCTGCGGTAGAACTACCAGCCCGTAGCGCAAGAGATACACTACAGGTGGAACGGCATGACCAAACAGTGCCGCCACCAGAGCCAGAGTCCATGCTGGATACGGTCCTACAAAAGGTGGGACAAATGCTGGACGCTCGGCTGGGTCCCCCTGCTTCAGCACCTGAAGACCAATCTCAGGGAATTCCCAAGGCCAACAAAGCGGCTGACCCCAAGCCGAAGAAGCCGAAAAACGTCCCTGGACGTCCGAAGGCGAAGGTTGCTCCGGCAGACCGTCCCGCTAAGGGCAAAGTTAGAGAGAAGGCACCTCCCAAAAATGCAGCAAGTACGGGGAAGGAAGGTGCAGGCCAGCAACATCCGGCCTCCCACCCACTGGTCCCTACTGATGCACCATCTGCGTCGACATCTGCGTTGCCCCAACCGCAGCCCACCGAGGAAGCCTGGACAACCGTGGTCAAGCGCAAGGCTAAGAAGAAGGGCGCAGCGTCTGTTGCCCTTCCAACTGACAAGCGTGGGCCTACAGCAAAAATACCTGCAACCGCCCCTGCTGCGGCCAAAAAGAAGAGACAGAGGAACACCCTTCGTCCCCCAAGATCCGCGGCGGTGGTCCTCACTCTTAGGCCCGAAGCCGTGGAAAAGGGCGTCACATATGCTTCTGCCATTCTAAAGGCTAGGGAAAATATCCGGCTAAAGGAGCTCAACATCCCACCGCCAAAGTTTCGGCAAACAGCTACAGGGTCGCGTATCTTGGAGCTGGCAGGGGCCTCTGGAACTCAGCATGCCGATGTTTTAGCTGACAAGATCAGGGGCACAATGGCCGACGTTTTCATCGTCGCTCGGCCGGTTAAGACAGCCGACCTGAGGCTGTCAGGCTTGGACGACTCTGTCTCCAAAATGGACGTCACAGAAGCCATTGCTGAAGAGACAGGATGTTCCCCGGATGTCGTAAAGACAGGGGAAATCCGGCGAGGTGCCGGCGGCAATGGCACCATATGGGTTCAATGCCCAGTCGGTCCCGCAAAATCCATCGCAGATGCGGGCCACCTCTGCGTCGGCTTCTGTTCAGTGCAGGTTCGTGTGCTGGACTCGAAGCCGAAGAGGTGTTATAGGTGCCTAGAAGGCGGGCACACTAGGCTAAATTGTCAGTCTAAGATCGACCGCAGCGGGTTATGCTACCGCTGCGGTAACGCTGGACACTTCGCCGCAACATGCTCGGCGAAGCCAAATTGTGCTGTGTGTGCTGAGGCAAAGCGCCCTGCAGGGCACAGTATGGGCAGCCGTCTGTGTACGCTTCCCCCAAAAAAGAGGACGAGGGCTGGTCGTAAACCAAAACCAAACCCGTCCAGCGCCCAGCAGGCGCAAGGTGGCACAATTGTAGACCCAGTCAATGTCTAGCACGCCTGTCACGAAGTTCCTCCAGGCGAACTTGAACCACTCCGGCGGCGCGCAGGATTTACTCTTGCAATCCGTCGCGGAGTGGTCCATAGACGTGGTAGTGGCTTCCGAGCCCTATTTCGTACCACCAGCTAGACGTGACTGGGCTTCCGACACAGAGGGCACTGTTGCCATTCACTCGGCTCTTAGACCACTTGCTCCATCTTTAGTGGTCAAGGAGAAGGGCCCCGGCTTTGTGTCTGTCCAGCGAGGCGATGTCGCCATCATAGGCGTTTACTTTTCGCCAAATAGGCCTTTCTCGGCCTTTGAGGCGTTTATGACGGAACTGGGCGCCGTCGTTAGGCGCGCTTCGCCGCTTCCAGTGGTCATCATGGGAGACCTTAACGCGAAAGCTGTGGCGTGGGGCTCTCCATCCACTGACTCTCGCGGTGATACAGTGGTGGATTGGTCAGTCGAGTTCGGTCTGGCTCTTCTCAATCGGGGGTCCGTTGACACCTGTGTGCGACACAACGGTGGATCCATTGTGGATATATCCTTTGCCACCCCTTCAGTCG
Source organism: Scoparia ambigualis (assembly GCA_963921215.1). Classification (NCBI taxonomy): domain Eukaryota; kingdom Metazoa; phylum Arthropoda; class Insecta; order Lepidoptera; family Crambidae; genus Scoparia; species Scoparia ambigualis. Next base: position 36,133 of record CAWUEP010000052.1, read on the forward strand.
CCACGCGGATCCTCGATTGGAGAGTTGTTGTTGATGTGGAGACGCTCTCTGACCATAGGTATGTAAGATTTGATGTGCAGTCCCCGTGCCGTATCAACCGTCCGGCCAACAACAATAGTTCTCCCTTTCCACGCTGGTCGTTAAAGAAACTCGATAGGGAGCTATTGATGGAAGCAGCGCTTGTCCAGGCTTGGTTTTCTCAGCCGGTCATGGACAATGTAGATGACGAAGCCGAATGGTTCAGGGCCGCATACACGAACATCTGTGATGCGGCCATGCCCCGAGTTCGACAGTTACCACCTCGCAAGGCAGTATATTGGTGGTCCCAGGCGGTGTCGGATCTCCGTGCCAATTCCATCGCGGCACAGAGAGCCTATACTCGTGCGAGAAGGAGACGTCGTAGGAACCTTATCGAAGAAGAGCAGTTGAAGGTCACCTACAAGGCTGCGAAACAAGAACTGCGAATCGCAATCTTTGACGCCAAGGCTGAAGCCAGGCAGGAGATGCTTGAGGGGCTCAACTTAGATCCTTGGGGGCGCCCGTACCGAACGGCGGTAGGTAAACTCCGCTGTCTCGGCCCCCCTATTACTGAGTCCCTCGAGCCACAACTGCTGAATAACATCGTCGCTGGCCTGTTCCCGGTCCGACCTGAGCACGTGCCGCCTTCTATGGCCCTACCCAGACAAACAAGCCAAGTCGGCGAAGTTATTCCGCCCATAACCGTTGGCGAGTTGGGTGCCGCTTATCTTAGGTTGCGGAAGAAAAACACCGCTCCTGGCCCAGATGGTATCCCCGGACGGGCCTGGGTCCTAACATCCGAAGTTCTGGAGGATCGCCTAAGGGAGCTGCTCGACGTTTGCCTGCGCTCTGGCTGTTTCCCATCTCTGTGGAAGGCCGGCCGCCTCGTTCTTTTGAAGAAGGAGGGACGGCCTGCGGACGAGGCATCGGCGTACAGGCCAATAGTGCTGCTGGACGAGGCGGGAAAACTCTTTGAGAGGGTTCTCGCTTCCCGCATTACATCGCACCTATCCACAGTGGGGCCCGACCTCTCCGATAGCCAGTACGGCTTTAGAGAGGGACGGTCCACTATCGATGCCGTCAAGTGTGTCAGGGCTATGTCCATGGAGGCGACAGACAAAGGGGATGTGGTGTTAGCGGTGTCCTTGGACATCGCGAACGCCTTCAACACCCTCCCCTTTTCATGCATTGAATCAGCACTACGCCATCACGGAATGCCGCACTATGTCATACAGATTATACGCAGTTACCTGCGTGATCGTGTCGTCACATACCTTGACAAATCAGGTGTAGTCCAGCGAAGGGAAGTGACCTGCGGTGTTCCGCAGGGGTCCGTCCTTGGGCCGCTCCTGTGGGACATAGGGTATGACTTCGTTTTGCGCGGTGCACTCTTGCGTGGCCTTAGTGTAGTCTGTTATGCGGATGACACTCTGGTCACTGCACGTGCGGACTCCTTCCAGGGGGCATGTAGGTTGGGAGTAGTTGGCGTTACACAAGTAGTGCGACGGATTGAGAACCTCGGCCTCAAGGTGGCTCTAAACAAGACCGAAGCGTTGTTTTTCCATGGGGCTAGGAACAAACCGCCTGCGGACGCCCACATAAACATCTCGGGTGTTCGCATTGAAGTCGGAGCCCACATGAAGTACCTCGGTCTTGTGTTGGATGGGAGATGGCGCTTTGCAGAACACTTTAAGCGTCAGGCTCCCAAGCTTGTCAATGCGGCGGCAGCCCTGGGCAGATTGTTGCCCAACTTGGGCGGTCCTTCCGCGAGAGTTAGGAGGCTTTATCTCGGGGTGGTGCGGTCGATGGCCCTGTACGGCGCGCCTGTGTGGGTCGACGCCCTGAACGCGACGAACGTGGCCCTACTGCGAAAACCGCAGCGGGTCATCGCGATCAGGGCAGTTCGAGCATACCGCACGGTGTCCTTCGAGGCGGCTTGCGCGCTTGCAGGAACCCCACCCTGGGATTTGGAGGCGGAGGTGTTGGCTGACGTATATGAGCGGTCCGCTCATATACGGAGGCAGGGAGGGCGGGCGATGCCCGAAGAGGTTCAGCGATGGCGGAAGCATGCGCAGCGGGCAACGCTTCTGAAGTGGATGGAGCGGCTGGAGCAGCCGATTGCCGGCCACTGGACCATCGGAGCGATTCGACCCGTTCTGGAGCGATGGGTCGATCGCAAGGGGGGCTCACTCTCCTTCCGCTTGGTACAGGTCCTCTCGGGGCATGGCTGCTTCGGGAGGTATCTGTGCCAAATAGCGGGGAGAGAGCCGACGACGGCGTGCCACCAGTGCGGCGTGTCTAACGACACAGCCCTGCACACGCTGGAGGCATGTCCTGCCTGGTTGGCGGAGCGCGCGCAGCTTTGCGCGGTGGTGGGTCCCGACCTGTCCCTGCCAGCCGTAGTTAAGGCTATGGTGACGAGCAGGCAGGCCTGGGACGCGGTCCTCTCCTTCTGCGAGACCATCATGACGCAGAAGGAGGCGGCGGAGAGAGCACGGGAGGACGATCCTCTTTCCGGTGCAATCCGCCGAAGGCGCGCAGGGAGAAGAAGGCGTGGTTTTGCCCAGCTTCTTCCACCCCCTTAGCGAACCGCGGGTGTACGGGCAGGGGGAGCCCTACACCCGCGCGTGTGGTTCGTAAAAGTATCGGAGGGCAACCTGATATGCTCCAGGTTGCCCTCTGGTGAGGCTTGGCCTCAAGGTGTCCGTCCGAGGTGACGGCCCGCCGACCCGGCTGCGGTAGAATCGCTACGTGAATTCCCGCGGCGACAGGGTCTCTTTGGCGGAAGTTCTGAGCATCCCTAGGTTTTAGTGGGTAGGGCCCTTCAGGCGAGTCCCACATAACCCACCGGGCGCCCCAGTCCGGTGGGTATGCGTAAATGCATTTCCTAGGGTTAAAAAAAAAAAAAAAAAAAAAAAAAAAAAAAGGTTAGGTTAGGTTGGGGTGGGGATGCGTGTTGGGTGGCCTCCTCGTGTGGCTGACTCTCATTTGTCGCTTCTGATTTGTTGGGGGCGAACGATGAAGTCGGTCCTGGCGCTCCCTGGTTCCTATAGGGTTCTAATACTTCGAAAGAGGCATTGGAACTCTATAGCCAACAACCCAGCGCATTAGGCGGAGCCCCTTCTGGGCCCGCAGCCCCCCTAGGCGTGTCCCTTCTGGACCGCACCATAGGCAGGTCCCTTCTGGGCCTGCGGGGGGTGGGGGGAAATTGGGAATGGCGGTTCCCACTCTGGGGCCGTCAGGGGGGGTGTAGTCTAGGGATTTTAAGTCGTGGGCGCTTCATGCGCGGTGTTGTGTCTCAGAGTCGAGGGCGCTTCATGCGCGGAGGCGCTTCATGCGCGTAGGGCGCTTCATGCGCAATGGGGGGGAAAGGGGAACACCTCGAAAGAGGTGTACCAGGGGCATCACGCCGGCCCCTGAGCGTCGTAGCCTGTCTCGGTCCTGCAACGACCCCCACTCGAGGCGTCTGTGGGGTAGCGTTCTGGAATAGGTGAACGAGGGCTTGCCTTAGCCGGCCGGCCGCGTGAAGGACACACAATAAAACCAGAGAGAAACCTCTATAAAACCTGTTGGCACTACCCGACACCAACTGTATATAGGGTTACCCGCATATAGGGCCACTGTGCGGGTGGACACTTTATTTGCACCTATACTCGTGGGAACAACAATCAAGATGTCCAAAACCCCAAATTTAGATGGTAAGGTGAAGTCGGCAGGGCCTTGTACAAGGCCTGCCGTGGATTCTAGCGAAGCTAGTGTAGGAAGTGAGCCTTTGAAGGGCGACGGAACTAAGGTTCTAAGAGTTGGAATGTCCTGGGCGGACAGGCAGATCTGCCAGGCGGCTGAGACCGGTTCGGTCGTTTTTGGTTCCGGAAGGGACAAGGTTGGAACAGGCCTCGGTGCGGCTATCGACTATTCATCGCCGAGAGTCACCCGTAGTGCCCTTCGGCGCGAAAGGGAGAAACCGGGGCATAACATCCACGCCCCGGTGGATTCCACCATTCCGCGCAATAACGGAGCTCCGCCGCCAGTATCTTTGGTGGACTCCGATGACGAGTCGCTGTATTCGGAGGCCTCGTGGTCCGCTACAGCGAGGGAATGGCCCGGGAGAGGGCATTTCCCGAAAAGAGGCCGGCAGTACAACCCGCTGGCTGCGGCTCGCAACGAGCTTGAGCGTGCTCGCCAAAAGCGACGGGAGGAGCTCCAGCTCGATGCGGAGCAGGAGGTCGCAATGATGTTGCGAGAGTCCCGAGAACGGGCAACAGCTCGGGACGGGGAGAGGGCCAATTGTAAGGATGAAGCACAAGCCAAGAAACTGGCAGCGGCTGACAGCGCGAAAAAGTGCGCTGACGCTGGCGACATAGTGTCCTTTGTAGCTAGTAATTCTGGCAATTTGAAGGGCACATTCCAGCGGTCGCTGAATGAGGCGGTTGCAATGTTTCGCGATGCCTCGGAAGTGTTTCGGTCACTTCCAGGCGCAGAAGAGAATCTCGCTCTGCGAGAAATAAATGTCGGTCTTCACGCGGACAACCGTGCACTGCGAGAATTGACAGCAGGAGTGCAAGCCGACAATACCCGCCTTTACGCGCGGATGGAGGAGCTACAAAAGGAGGTAGCTGAACTTAAGGCCTCCCTCGAGACCAACAGCCAGCAGGCCCGGCGAACATCTGCCGGGACTCGCTTCTTCGAGGGAGAGGCATCTGCGCTTCCGTCAGCGCAATCCGCATCACCAGCTGCGCGGAGTGCGATGGCTGACGGGACAATTTCGCGCGCGGAGGCTGCTCGCATTGCGAGCCAGTATGCATCTCCAGCTACCAACGAGGCCCTTACACAACAGATTTTACGTCAGGTAGGCCTGTTGTTGGACGCTAGACTAGGTCCAGCGTCGTCGGAGTCGCCATCAGTACTGCCACAGCGTGTTCCGGCCGTCGGTCTGGCATTGCGGCCGTCACCTAAAGACGGACCTGGGCGCGACAAAAGCAAAGCTACTCCGGCTGATCCTCCCAAACAAGGGGAGGTCAAAAAGGCGCCGAAGGCTAAAACATCTAAGGGCAAGGCTGGCGAACAACATCCTGCCGCCTTGCCCAGCACTTCAAAGGCTGGCAAACGTCATCCCGCCGCCAGCAAAAGTGCCAAGCCTTCGGCTTCTGCGTCTGCTCCACCGCCGCCCGAGGAAGGGTGGTCGCGTGTCGAGCGCAAGGGGCGCAAGAAAGGAAAGGGGAAGGAAGCGCCAAATAAGGCGCGTAACCCAGCTCCCCCTAAGCCAGTAGCGGCGCGACCACCGGCTGCCACTCCTATGGCCAAGAAGAAGCGGGTAAGGCTGAAGAAGCAGCTCCGCCCACCAAAAACCGCAGCAGTCGTGCTGACCCTACGCCCTGAGGCCGCAAAGCAAGGCATGACCTATGAGGCGGCCATTATCAGGGCTAGGGAAAGCATTAAGCTCCACGAGCACAACCTTCCTCCTCCTACCAGCATCAGGAGGACAGCGACTGACTCGCGGTTGCTGGAGATGTCAGGCGCTTTGGGTTCCCAGAACGCTGACACTCTGGCCGGCCTTATCCGGAGCGCCATGCCCGAAATCTTCGATGTGGCACGACCAACAAAATCGGTCAACCTTCGGATTTCTGGCCTCGCCGAAACCGTCTCGAAGACGGACGTCGCCTCCGCTGTGGCGGAGAAGGGGGTTTGCTCTCCGGAGACCATTCTGGTCGGACAGATAAGACGTGGGGCTGGCGGGAAGGGCACCGTTTGGGTGCGATGCCTAGCCACGTCGGCCAAAAACATGTTGGTTGAAGGCGGCGGAAAGCTCCAAATCGGGTGGGGTCTGGCACGTGCACACATGCTGGACGCTAAGCCCAGGAAATGCTTCCGCTGCCTGGAGGGAGGCCATGTGCAGGCCTTTTGCACGGCGCCGACGGACCGCAGTAAACTTTGTTACCGCTGCGGTACGCCCGGCCACATAGCCGCCACCTGCACGAAGAAGCCAAACTGTCCCATCTGCGCCGAAAAGGGGAAACCCGCGGAGCACAGCATGGGCAGTCGGCTTTGCGCTCCTCCCAAGAGGAAGAAAGGTAAGGCCGGCAGACCAACTAAGTCGGCCAAACCTTCTGCTCCCCAAAAACATCCGGGGACGCAGAGCAACACCTGACCTGGCAGGGTCACAGGTGAGTAGAGGGGATTCGGAGGCGTGGTTCTGCCCAGCTCTGGTCCCCTCTGCAGGGAACCCGTGGGCGTACGGGCATGGAGAGCCCTACGTCCACAGAAGGGTTCGCAAGATGGATAGAGGGGGGTCTTAATGATCCGGGCCCCCCCCTCAACACGTCCGTGGAGACGTGAAGGAGTGCACCTGCTGAGGTGTCCGCCACATCGAGGCGCGGCTGCGGTTGAGTCCCTAGTGGAATGCCCGGAGCCGCGCTGTGAGCGGAAGGTGGATCATCGCGGAGTTTTAGTGGGTATGGGCATTTCTATCCGCCGAGTCCCACATATCCCCCGGCTCGCTCCAGTGCCGGGGGAATGCGTAAAAGCATTTCTTCGCGTAACAAAAAAAAAAAAAAAAAAAAGGTTAGGTTGGGGTGCAAATTTGGGAACCTCCTCGTGGTGCACCCTGGGGTAAGACCTCTCGGCCCACGTTCAGCGTGGGAAAAGGGGCTTTACGCGAATACCCTGGCACCCCTTCTGGGTGTCGAACAAAGTTGGTGGTGCTCCTTCTGGGCCCACAGCCTCCCCTTGCCCCTTCTGGACCTGTGGGGGGTAAATTGGTGGCGCCCTTTTAGGCGTCGTCCTTTGTTTTGTTCGGCGTCCCTTCTGGACGCCGTTTCGAAAGACGGCCGCCCCTTAAGGGTTCTCAGGTCGCACGGGTGAGGGCGTGGGCGGAGCTCATGGCGTCACGGGAAGCGTGAGGTGCGATCCTCCCCTGAAGAGGGTGACGGATCTAGCAACCCGTGGCGTCCGAGCCGCTGCCGCGCGGAGGTAGCAGAATGCGAGGGCGCGGGGGCGCTTGGACGTCGTAGGAAGCATGCGATCCTCCCCTGAGTGGGTGAGAGATCTCGCTTTCCGTGGCGTCCGAGCCGCTGCCGCGCGGAGGTATCCGCATTCTTTGTGAGGGCGTGGGCGGAGCTCATGGCGTCACGGGAAGCGTGAGGTGCGATCCTCCCCTGAAGAGGGTGATGGATCTAGCAACCCGTGGCGTCCGAGCCGCTGCCGCGCGGAGGTAGCAGAATGCGAGGGCGCGGGGGCGCTTGGACGTCGTGGGAAGCATGCGATCCTCCCCTGAGTGGGTGAGAGATCTCGCTTTCCGTGGCGTCCGAGCCGCTGCCGCGCGGAGGTATCCGCATTCTTTGTGAGGGCGTGGGCTGAGCTCATGGCGTCATGGGAAGCGTGAGGTGCGATCCTCCCCTGAAGAGGGTGACGGATCTAGCAACCCGTGGCGTCCGAGCGTCAGCGCACTCTTGATTAGGCTGAGTTGCGGGAGGTCGGGACCCCAGGCGTGCGATCGGCCCCTGGTACTCGGCAGAGGCTGTGATGCAGGTGGCCGTGACCCCCCGGCGTGCGTCCGGCCTCCTGCGACTCGGCAAAGACGTGAGGGAAACTCTCCCTCGCTCGGCCCTGAGGTCTCGTGAGGTAGAGAAATCGGGTCGAGCGATGCGGACGAGTTTGAGGGCGCGGCGAGCGATCGGACTATTCGGGCGCTCGCCGCCTCTCCAGCACAAGTGATGAGATAGAGTTCGACTTGACAGCTCAGGAGCTGTCGGGTCAAATCCCGTGAGGGTGACCTCAAGGGGTCTCGTTGCACAAGGGGTGCATTCGGTTCGGGGGTTCCGTTGAACCAATGGCCTAGAGAGTCGGGGCGGCAGAGTGCCTATGGCCGGTCCCGCCTCGACTTTCCCCCGGGTCTTGCTGGAGAGCAGTGGAGGTTTTAGTGGGTATGCCCCCCTCCTCTCGAACCCCCGCCGAGGCCGCAGGGCCTGGACGGGGGAGCGGGAGTTGGGGGGAGAGTCCCATGCGCGTGCGTAATGCATTTCCTTCACTCTAAAGAAAAAAAAAAAAAAAAAAAAAAAAAAAAAAAAAAAAAAAAAAAAAAAAAAAAGGTTAGGTTAGGTTAGGTTAGGTTAGGTTAGGTTAGGTTAGGTTAGGTTAGGTTAGGTTAGGTTAGGTTAGGTTAGGTTAGGTTAGGTTAGGTTAGGTTAGGTTAGGTTAGGTTAGGTTAGGTTAGGTTAGGTTAGGTTAGGTTAGGTTAGGTTAGGTTAGGTTAGGTTAGGTTAGGTTGGAGTGCCATTTGGCCTGTCAGAGGGAGTACCCGCGTCAAATGTTGTAAAAAAATCGCTCCTGCGGAAAGTGAAATTAAAAATAGAAGGAAAAAATCAGGACGATATTAAAAATACGCATAAATAGTGTAAAATCCGGAGGCATCTTTTGGTGTCTTCATTTCATTTTTGGGTCTTATAGTTCGATTTTTGTTTCATCTTTTGTTGTTTGGGTCATTTATATTTAGACGACATTTTGGTGTCGTCGATATAATTGGCCCCAAAAATTTGGTTGTTTTTTGTTTCGTTCGCCATTCGGGCATTTTTGGCGCCTCGCAGGGGGTTCCGGGGTGTCCGGATAGGTGGGCCCATACCCCTCAGGGTTCTGTGGTTACTTTTCGTTTTGGTCGTTTTTTGAAATTTTTGTGAATTTTTCCCACAAAATTTCTACTACCAAATTTCGAGAAAGCGATCACCCTTGACCGTTTTCTCGAAATTTGTATGGGGTTACCGGTGACTTCTTCTCGGGTCTGACTTGCACTTTACTTCTTCTCGGTGGGGTGGGGGCAGATTCTGGGTCGAAGTTGCTGGCTGCTTTCGTGTGTACATACCTGTGGATAAATAGGTTAAGATTAGACGTAAGGTTAATTATAGTGTAAATAGATAAGTGTATATAGATAAGTGTATACATATAGTACAATTAGGTGTAAATTTCCCAAGGAACGCTGGTGACAATGCCTGGCGGGAACGGGAAAAAGAGAAAGGGTAGCAAGGGGTTGGAAGCTGGAGGACCTGCTGGACCTGGCTTCAAGCCTCCCTTCGACATGAAGGCTATCGAAGAGTTGCGCAGCTCTGCAGCGGACATGAAATATGTCTTGCAGGAGAATGAGAGGTTGAGGGAGAAGCTGGCGGAGGTGGGGGTAACGACGGAGAAATTGACGGAGAAGATGCGCCTTGAATGTGAGGCTGTTGTCGAGAGGCAAGAGCAAGAGCATGAGGAGTTCAAGCAGCGAATTATGGAGGAGTGCGAAAATTTTAAGACCGAGCATGCCGAGGCAAGACGGGCTCTGGAAGAGAATAGGGCTCTGAAAGAGCGGCTGGGTCAAGCCGAGGCGGAGGAAGACCGGCTCTCGGAGGAGAACCTTGCGTTGAAGGGGCAACTGGAGCTAGTCCAGGCGGAGGTGGGACGGCTCGTGGAGGAGAATCGGGCGTTCAAGGGGCAGCTGGAGCAAATTCAGGACAGGCCTCCCCCCCCCTCCCCGTTGCCGGGGTCGGAGCTGGGGCCTGTTCCTGCACCTGCTCCCACGAGGGAGGACCTCAGGGGAATGTTGGGGGAAATGGAGGGGAAAATAATGAGTGGGATGACCCAAGTGCTGGGTGGGATGTTGGATGAGAGGCTGGAGGAGTTGAGGGCTCGCCTCCCGTCGGAGCTGAGTCAGGCGGGTGGGCAGGCGGCTGTTACCGCTGCTGCTGCTGACGAGGTTGTGGCTGAGGCTGGGGTGACGGGGTGTGGCCTGAGCGAGGAGGGCTCGCACCTCTCGTCGAGGCCAGAGGAGGATAGACGGGGAGGGGGGGATTTCCCCCCCCTGCCCCGCCCAAGGGTGACTTACCTGAGTCCGGAGGTTGTTCCTGTGGGTCCTGGCCGTGGTCGGGGTCCGGCGGGTCCTCGTCTTGAGCGGGATGGGTCGCCGTCGCTCGCCGCTGCTGCGTCGGTCCCGGCGAACGACTGGGTCAGGGTGGGGGCGACGAAGAGGAGAAAATCTGAAAGGAAAGAAGAGAGTGTGGAATCAGTGGTGCGGGTGGCACAGCAGGGGCCTCTCAGTGGCGAGGTAGCGCGCACTGATCTGACCCCCCCTGTCTCAGCCGAGAAGCCCTACCGACTGGTAGTACCGAGATCGTCGGCGATAACGTTGTGTCTCAGGCCCGAAGCTGTCGCCAGGGGCGTCACCTACGCCATGGTCTTAAATAAGGCCTACAGCGAGGTGCCGCTGGCGAGCGTCGGGCTTGAGACAGTCAGAGTCAGACACACGGCCTCGGGGGGCCGAATGATTGAAGTCGCTGGAACATCCAGCGGTCCACAAGCGGATGCCCTTGCGGCCAAATTGGTGGAGGCTCTGAAGGAGGAGGCGGTCATAGCCAGGCCGGTTAGAATGGCTGACCTGAGGGTGACCGGCCTCGACGAGAGCATGACAAGTGAAGGGATAGTGGCGGCTGTTGCCGGCAAAATGGGGATACCGACGAGTTCGGTATCGGCAAGGCCCGTACGAATGGGGGAGTGGGGAACTGGCTCGGTGGTGGTGAGGTGCCCTATCGCTGCGGCGAAGGCCCTCGCAGAGGAAGGACATCTGGTGGTGGGGTACTCCTCGCTCCAAGTGGCGGCCATGGAGCCGGCCCCCACCAGATGTTACGTGTGCATGTGCCTCGGGCACACTAGGCTGTGGTGCCCTAAAAAGGTGGACAGGAGTAGCCTGTGCTACAGATGCGGCAAGGAGGGCCACAGGATCGGGGAGTGCACCGTAGAAAAGCCGACGTGCCACGTCTGCGGTGCGCACGGCAGGGAAAATGACCACGTTATGGGGTCCTGGGTTTGCCGCCCCCCCATGGTCAGGGGCGTGTCCCCCACATGGCGGAGTCAGCATGGAGGTCGGTCTCAAGACGCTGAGCCCATGGAGTGCGCAACTGGGTCTCATCCTGGTGCGGCCATCTGAAAAGGGAGAAAGGGAAATGAGTGTAAATAGGGTAGGATACTTACCTGGTCCGTCGGGGGCGCAGTCGGTGCTGGGCTGCTCCTGGCTGCTCCTGGCGCGATCTGGAAAAGAAGAGAAATATAAGCGTACAGTTGTACATAATTGTGTAAATTGGGGTCGTGGGCCATCTGTTTTGTGCAGTGGCCTTGTACATTGTCGTAGTTAGGTTTTTAGTTGTAGTATAGTTTTAGGAACTAATTATTGTCGAGGCTGTTCACCAATAAACTGTTGTAAATATTATCATAGGTTAATTTTAGGGTTTTATATAAAAAATAAAAAATGAGAAGAAACAAAAAGATTAGTTTTAGGATGTATATATAGTGCTGTAGTGTGTGCATGTCGCCGTCGGCGTGTGCATGCTATATTGGGTTGTGTGCGGGTGTGGGGTTCTACCCCCCTCACCCCCTTAGGTTGTGCCCAAGGGGCGCTAGGTTGCGTGGCCCCTTCTGGGCTGCGTAGCCTTTAGTGGTGTCCTCCTTCCGAGGTTCCTTGTTGTCGCGTCGTCGCGTTGCGCCCGTGTGACTGCGCGCGCCGGCCTTTGGGTCGGCGCGCGCAGCCACACGGGCAGCCGGGTGAGCCCCGCGGTTTAATTCCCCAGGGACAGGCACCGTGGCCTCACCTGAATCGGTAGATGTCCTCCAGGGTTTAGTGGGTATCCCCCTCTGTCTCACCCCTCCCAGCCTTGGGGTAGTAGCCAAGGCAGCCGGCTGGGGACAATGGCGTCCCCATATAGTTGGTGGGAGGTGGAAAGGCGGACGGGCGAGTCCCACATAACCCGGGCCCCTTCTGGGTCCGGGTATGCATCAAGCATTCCCTGGGCAAAAAAAAAAAAAAAAAAAGGTTAGGTTAGGTTAGGTTAGGTTAGGTTAGGTTAGGTTAGGTTAGGTTAGGTTAGGTTAGGTTAGGTTAGGTTAGGTTAGGTTAGGTTAGGTTAGGTTAGGTTTTGTGGGGAAGCCCGAGGACGACTCGTCGGGGGGAAGAGGTGGAGGAGTTCGTCTTGGGGGCGGGCCTGGCCCTCCTCAACGTGGGGAATGCTAACACCTGTGTGAGGCGGCAGGGAGGGTCAATTGTGGACCTCTCCTTTGCCACCCCCGCCCTCGCCTCGCGGGTGTCGGAGTGGAGAGTCTTGGAGGAGGAGGAAACACTCTCGGACCATAGGTACGTGTGGATCCGGGTCTCCTCCACCCCCTTGGTTAACCTCAGCCCGGAAGCAGGTGTGCGCACGCAGCGCTTTAGAAGGTGGGCCCTAACCTGCCTAGACAGGGAGGCTGCTGATGAGGCTGCGCTTATGGAGTCCTGGTCCCCGGACCCGCCGCAGTCGGTGGATGTGGACGTGCAGGCCAGGAAGTTTAGGAGAAGCCTGACACGCATCAGTGATGCTTGTATGCCCAGGGCTAGAGACCGTCCGCAGCAAAGGGCTGTATACTGGTGGTCGCAGGAGATTGCAGCCCTCCGCACCGTCAGTATCTCGGCTAGGCGTGCATACCAGCACTGTCGCCGTAGGCGTCACACGCCGGAAGAGGAGGCCCGGCTGTATGCGGCGCTTAAGATGGCGAGGAAGGATCTCCAGATGGAGATCCTAAGGGCCAAATCCGCCGCCTGGGGAGAGTTTCTGGAGGAGCTGGACCGGGATCCGTGGGGAAGGCCATATCGCGCCATCAGGAAGAGGTACCGCTCTTCGGCGCCCCCCACGGAGTCCTTCTGTCCTGAGCTCCTGGGCCGGATCGTGGAAGGGTTGTTTCCCGTCCGGGAGCCTGTAGTGGCCCCATTTGTGCCTTTGGAAGTGGTGGAGCAGGGGGGTTCCATCCCCCCAATTACTGACGAGGAGATGGAGGTGGCCACAGCCCGTCTTCGATCGAGGAGGAAGGCGCCGGGCCCCGATGGCGTGCACTCCAAGGTGCTGAGCATTGCCTTGGGACGGCTGGGACCTAGGCTGACGGGTCTCCTGGATTCTTGCCTCGGGCAGGGTAGATTCCCGGACATATGGAAGGCGGGCAAGCTTTGCCTGCTGAGAAAGGACGGTCGCCCCGTGGACCAGCCATCGGCCTACAGGCCGATCGTCCTGCTCGACGAGGTTGGCAAGGTATTTGAGCGGGTGATTGCCAACCGAGTCCTCGAGCATCTGGACGTCGACGGGCCCAATCTCGAGGACACTCAGTACGGGTTCCGTCGTGGCAGGTCCACGGTAGACGCGGTGCTAGCCCTGAAAAGGGCAACGGAGAGGGCTTTCGACAGAGGGGAGATGGTGTTGGCTGTCTCGTTAGACATCGAGAATGCCTTCAACACCCTCCCCTTTGACTGTATAAACCGGGCCCTGCAGTTCCACAGGGTTCCGGAATATCTGCGGCGGGTCCTGGCAGACTACCTGCGGGGCAGGAAGATCCTGTTCAGGAGGGACGGAGAGGAGGTAATCTGCGCGCGGGGTATGACCTGCGGAGTTCCACAGGGGTCGGTCCTTGGGCCGCTCCTGTGGAATTTGGGTTATAACTGGGTCCTGAGGGGGGAAATCCTCCCCAGGATGGGTGTCGTCTGTTATGCAGACGACACCCTGGTCACCGCGCGTAGCGGTGACTACCGGGATGTGGTGCGGATTGCATCAGAGGCTGCCACTTTGACCATACGGAGAATAAGGATGTTGGGAATGGAGGTGGCCTTGGGTAAAACCGAGGCCATGGTCTTCTACCCCCGTAGGGGTAAACCCACCAGAGACGCATACGTGTGTGTGGACGGGGTGTACGTCAGGGTTCAGTACCAGATGCGGTACCTGGGTCTGACCCTGGATAGTAGATGGACGTTCACCCCGCACTTTGTGGAGCTGGTCCCCAAGGTGATTAAGGCTGCAATGGCGCTTGCGCGCTTGCTGCCGAACGTCGGGGGTCCCAAGGAAAGCTGCCGCCGGCTATATGCTGGCGTTCTTCGCAGCATGGTCCTGTATGGGGCTCCCGTCTGGTCAGACGCACTGTCCAGTAAAAATGTGGCACTTATTCGCAGGCCGCAGAGGGCGGCTGCGATAAGGATAATTCGTGGGTACCGCACGGTTTCTTTCGTGGCGGCCACCGCCCTGGCGGGATTGGTGCCGTGGGAGCTCGAGGCCAAAGTACTTACTGAGGTCTTCGAGTTCCGCACGGCGACGCGCGCTGATGGAGAGCGCCCGGCGCCTGAGGAGGTGCGGAGGGCCAGGTTGGACGCCCTAGAGATGGCGGTGTACATATGGGAGGAGCAGTTGGGGGCCCCCACTGCGGGAGTCCGGACTGTGGAGGCCGTTCGTCCGGTCTTGTCTGAATGGCTCAACAGAGAGCACGGAGGCCTCTCCTACCACCTGTCGCAGATACTTACCGGACATGGATGTTTCGGTAAGTATCTGTTCCGAATCGGCAGGGAAGAGACGCCGGAGTGCCACGAGTGCGGGTGCATTGAAGACTCGGCGCAGCACACGCTGGAGGCCTGCGGCGCCTTCGCCTCGCAGCGTAGTGAACTCGAGCTGGAGTTGGGAGGAAGAGGTGGTCTCGCTCTTCCAGACGTCGTGTCCGCGATGCTGGAGAGTGAGAGCCACTGGAGGGCGGTGGCGAAGTTCGCCAGAGTATGTGTGGGCCTCAAAGAGGAGGCGGAGCGCGCTCGCGAGGAGGCCGCTGATGCCGCTCCTAGGAGAAGAGCCAGAGGTGGGAGGAGACGGAGAAGAGACGCGGATCTCATTCCGCCGTAATCCCTCCACGGCATTCCTGGGGTACTTACCTGGTCCTTCTGGGTGTAGTCTGTGCTGGGCTCCGTCCTGGTGCAGATATCTGTAAATAGAAAATAGGTTAGTAAATAGGGTAGCAAATCGTAGAGAGGCTTACCTGTTCCTTGTGGGTGCAGCTGGTGTCGGGTTCTGTCCTGGCGCGAATCTGTAAATAAAAGAGAATTAGGATAAATAGCTTAGTTGTAAATAGTTATTCGTGTTGTACATTATTTGTAAATTGGGGTTGTCGAGTCCGCTATTTGGGCGGTCTTGTAAATATACTAGTTGTTAAGATTCTTTTTTATTATTGTTGTAGATTAAGTTTAATTATTGTTGATGTTCACCAATTGTCGTGTTGTACAAATTAGCATAGGGAATTTTATAAAAAAAAACAAAAAACGAGAAACCAAAAAAAGTAAAAAATAAAAAACACTAAAAATTAGTCTTAGGTGTAAATTTTGTAAATAGAGGAAACGAAGTAGATTTTATATCTACATGTGTTGAGTGGGTTGAGAGGATCTCCTCCATCCCTCCCCTGGATGTGCCCTACGGGCCCTGGGTCGCATGGCCCCCGCGGGCTGTGTGGCTCATTGAGGTGTCCTCCTTCCGAGGCTCCTAGACGTCGCGACGCGTTGTGCCCGCGTGGTTGCGTGCGCCAGCAACTGGTCTTGCCAGCGGTTGGCGCACGCAATCACGCGGGCGCCGGGTGAACCCCGCGGTTTAATTCCCCAGGGATAGGTCCCGTGGCTTCACCTGATTCGGAGTTTGGTCCCCCAGGGGTTTAGTGGGTATTCCCCTCCGTTTCGCCCCTTCCAGCCTTGAGCTTAGCTCTTGGCAGCCGACTGGGGACAATGGCGTCCCCATATAGTCGGTGGGAGGTGGAAAGGCGGACGGGCGAGCCCCACATAACCCGGGGCCCCTTCAGGGCCCTTGGTATGCGGTAACGCATTCCTCTGGGCAATAAAAAAAAAAAAAAAAAAAGGTTAGGTTAGGTTAGGTTAGGTTAGGTTAGGTTAGGTTAGGTTAGGTTAGGTTAGGTTAGGTTAGGTTGAGTGCCGTTTGGCCTGTCGGAGAGAGTACCCGCGTCACTCGTTGCCAAAAAATCGCTCCTGCGGAAACTCGATTTAAAAATAGAAGGAGAAAATCAGCAGCAAATTAAAAATACGGATAAATAGTGGGAAAGCCGGAGGTAACTTTTGGTGGCCTCACTGTATTTTTAAAACTTATAGGTTGATTTTTATTTTCGTTTTTTGTTGTTAGGGTGACTTATATCTGGACGACATTGCTATATCGTCCAGATAATTGTCCCCGAAATTTTGGACGTTTTTTGTTTTGGCCGCCATTCAGGCATTTTTGGGGCCTCGATAGGGGTTCCGGGGTGTCTGGGTAGGTGGGCCCATACCCCTCTGGGTTCCGTTGTTTGTTTTTAGTTTGGTTCATTTTTTGAATTTTAGTGGAATTTTTTCACAAAAATTCCACTAAAAAAATCTGAGAAGGCGATCACGCTTGACCGATTTCATACTTTTTGTATGGGATTGCGCCGCACTTCTTCTCGGGTCTGACTTACCTGCCGCTTCTTCTCGGTGGGGTGGGGGCAGATTCTGGGTCGAAGTTGCTGGTCGTCTGCTTGTGTACATTCCTGTGAATATATAGATTAAGATTATTCATAAGGTTAGTAATAAGTGTAAATAGATAGTTGTATATAGATAAGTGTATAAATAAATAATATAAGTGTAAATTCTTGGGAATCGCTAGTGATAATGGCTGGCGGGACCGGGAAGAAGAAAAAGGGTCGTAAGGGACCGGGAGCTGGGGGATCTACTGGATCTGGTAGAGACAGGTCGAGATCTAGCGTAGAGTCGCACAGTTCTGGGTCGGAGCGAGGGTCGGTTCGTGGCGGGAGATACGCATCTTGCGATAGCATAGAGGTGACCGGGAAGGAC